>PVKS010028566.1:0-26296 GCA_004027875.1 Aplodontia rufa
CCCCAATTTGGTAGTGTTCTCATCTCTCGACATTATCTCTTCATTCCTTCTCAGGAACATCACAAGAGCCTGCTTAGTTTGGTCTCCAGCCATTTTCAACCTCATCCTGGTTCTGAAATCCATCTCTTGATGATCCTCAGACCTGGTCTACTGGCAAAGTCACTTGGGACCACTTCAATGCCTTATTGTGAGCATACCAGAGTTGAGATTTCAGGGAGAGGGGGCTAGGAAAATCTGACAGGCCCTCTGGTCATATCAGTGAGTTATTTATTTCTTATTCTTAGATATTCTTTCCACTTCTCTAGTCTTCCTTGAGCTGTCTGACTGGCCTCATTATTCAATAGCCTCTTATACACAGAGCTGCAATCTACCATCCTCCCTGAAAGACACCTTGCTCCTCAGTGTAAAGACTCAAATACTCATTCAGCAAATCTCCACTGTTAGTCATCTTGACTGTAGCAGCCAGTGGGCCAGCATCTATCCTGTGTTCATTAGACTATTTTCCATACACCAGCCAAACGTTACAAAATACAAATCTAAGCACGCTACTTAGAGCCCACCCCAGGCCCCATGCAGTTCAGCTTCCGCTGTTTCTGGGTCCTCTTTGGTACCTTCCTTTTAGTCACACAGTGTTCCTCTAGCCTGCACTCTTGGCTCTTGGAATGTTCCATGTCATTTCCTGCCCCCATGACTTTTGCACACTCTAGTCTCCCAATGCTTATTGTCCAATAAGGAGACTGAGTGTATTCTTTAATCCAGGAATGCCTAGGTGACCAAATAAGAACTCCCTCTCCCCTCAAAAAACCCTTGAGAATGTATTTGGAAATTTATAAGAAAGTATTAAAATAATTATTGTAGGAAAAGATAGCAAATTTCTTAGTCTTCCTACTTTATCCTAAGGTTGTGTCTGGTTAAGCACTTATTTCTAGACATGTGCTAGGGGAGGGCGTGGGGAAGCAGTGCTGTCCAGTGCTGTCCAATGCTCACAGTAGTGATTCTCAGCAGAACCATCCAGAGGCTTTGCTACAACACAGATGGCTGGGCCCAGCCCCAGAGGTTCTCATTCAGTATGTCTGGGACGGACGTGAGAATCTCCATGTTGAACAATTTCCCAGGTGCTGCTGGCATGGATCATCCAGTATTTACAATGGAGTACAAAATAGGGTCACCTGAAGAGCTCCTAAAAATCCATTTGCCTGGGATCACCTTGGAACAATTAAATAGGAATCTCTGGGGACAGAGCCAGGTACTTTTATTTAAGTTTCCAGGTGATTTTATTACGCAGCCAGTATTGAAAACCACTCGTTTAGGAATCACAGTCTTAACCTAGCCAGAAATTTCCCTCTTCCTGGAACATTCTCTGCCCTTCGCTAGTTTAACTTCTTACCTGACTTTTACACGTTGACTCAAGCGAGACTTACTTCCTTATGACTCCTAATTGGTGTCGCTTTCCTTTGGAAAATGTCAATCATAGCAGGGTATTGATCTGATTGGATGCTGTCTCTGCAAGGCTCTAGGCTCCATGTGCTGGAGCTCATCCCTGACACTGCAGAGTCTACTGAGGTCCCTGCCATCAGAGCTTTTCAGTCTAATATTTGTCAAGCAAATGAACCATACACTTGCTAGTTGATATTTACCTTCTTTAATTTTGTGAAATTGACTCTATGAAATTTGTTGAAAGAACTTTATGATTTTCCTGGCATCTCAGTATTTACGTGATGGCTCCATGTCACGCACAGAGCTGCAGACATACAGGTACATACATCATGGAAGAGAAATAGTATACTCACTGCCTCAAGGAATATTTTGGACTCTGTAACTTTGGACTCTACTCATCACACTCTTAAAGAAAGAGAGGAAAATGCTGTTTCATACAAGGAGGAATCTTTAGTAACACTGATTTCACCTTGGAATTTACCTGTTAGTGAGATACTTGTACTTATTTTAAAAATTGAGTTTGATAATATAAAGGTGACACTTTTTTGGAATTTTTTTTTTTTTTTTTTTTTTTGGTGCTGGGGATTTAGCCCACTGAGCTACGTTCCCCAGCCCTACTCATTTATTTCAAGATAAGGTCTAAGTTGCTTAGGGCTTTGCTAAATTGCTGAGACTGGCCTCAAACTTGTGATCCTCCTCCTTCAGACTCCCCAACTGCTGGGATCACATGCATGTGCCACTGCACCCAACTGCAGATACATTCTTGCACCATCCTTTGTGGCCTTTACAGTCACTGAGGAAGGAGGGAGACTCATGCAGATAACCTAAACTAAAAATGCTTTGTCATTGTATGAATGAGTTGAACTTGATGGTGCTGAAGAGCAACCAGTGGGATTCACCTAGGGACCCCTGACTCATTTTCCATCCACTGGGGCCAGGCTCATATACAGACTGTGGCACCGCCCTCCCACTCTGCTTACCATCAAGGTTCTCAACAATCCAGAACATTCTATCTTCCCTCACTTCAGCTGTGCTTTTGTAGCTTACCTCTGCTCGCAGTTGGACCTGTGAGACAAACAAAGAACTGGCACTTCTTATCACTATTTATTTTTAATTTTTATTGGCACTTTTTAGATGTTCAGTAGAATATACAATGACATGATCATAAAAGGATTTCCAGTAGTAACATTTTTCCTTAGTAGGGAATTTGAAAAGGGTCACTATTGAAGCCTGAAGAGCAAGATATTCTAGTCTGGGGTCAAAAGACTGACGATATGATTAGTCCACCCAGGTGTTTATCTCTGGTGCAGATTCTATTCTGACATGAATTTGGAGGTATCAGAAAAAAACCCACCATTTGTTAGAGCCAAAATTAAATAAGTAAATAAATAAATAAGCTATTTTAGGAAATGTACCAAGAAATATGCAGAATATAATTGGCTTGAAAGGTATAATGGTAGATTTGAATAAATAAAAAACAAATACCTTGTTCTTGGAGAAAAGAACATCTTAAAAAAAATGTTATCTTGGGGTTGGGGATTTAGCTCAGAGGCAGAGCGCTTGCCTAGCACACGGCAAGGCCCCAAGCTCGATCCTCAGCCCTGAAAAAAAAAAAATGATATCTGTTACCAAGTAGAGTGTAAATATACAGAGATAAACATAATAGAGTATATTCATTTAGAATCAAGTTTGACAGGTTAATTCTAATGTTCTTATGGGAAGCAAATATACAATAAGTGCTAAGAAAATTCCAGAGTGGATGGATTACCATTGTGAGAAAGTCATAAAATTTTTTCCTCCACTTGTTCTTCTCTCAAAATATTTAAGTCCTTAGAGAGAGGTTCTCAGAGCACAACAAAGACCCATTGTTGCTGGGGAAAGGAGAAAGGTAAGAAAACCATCTACTCCTGCCAGAGGGCCAAGAAAGGTCAGGGTCCTGTACTAACCCTGTCCTAGCTCCCCTTCCCATGAGAGCAAGACAGGAAGCTCAACCTTTTGATAAAAGGTAGTGTTTGGCTAATGGCCACTGGAGGGAGGAACAAAAAATGGTACCCCTGAGGCCCAGGCACAGAGGAGCCACCTCAGACTGAGGCTGGCGAAGGACAACAGAGAAATCTCCTGGGCCCCCAGTTCCAGGCTCACAAGAAATGACTAGCAAGCAAAAGCTTCTTTGGAAGGGAGACTAGACCGTGGAAAAAGTCCCCCTCTGTGGTACAAGTGGAGAGAGACCGAAAACTGAGGTGGAGAAAAGTAATGAGAAAAAGCCTCTCTCACTCCTGTCTGTCTGCACCCTACAAACAAAGCTTCACTAGAGGAAATCTAACCAAAGCAGCAGAAAGCTCACACAAAGCTCAGCTCCTCACTGAAGTGATTCAATTTTTTGCAGGGATAACACAAATGTTACTGAACACATACTGAACACAAATGTTCAGTATGCAGAGAAAAAAATGATATCTGTCTCTCTCTGGCCGCAAAAACAAAGCAAAACGAAACAATAGGATTAAAGCTGTTCCATGTGCGCGAAATGAAGGAAAATGCTGAAAGGATGAAAAGAGAAAGGCTCTGAATCAAAAGTCACCAGGGGTGAATGTATAAGAGATGAAGAATGCTACCAATGCGGTCATCAGTGGGCTTGGAACAGCCAAGCAGGAAAAAAATCAGTGTAATATACCATATTCATGAGTGAAAGAAAAAAACGTATGATCAACTCTGTAGATGCAGAAAAACCATTTGATGACATTCAAACTTCACTTATAATTTTTTTTTAAAGCCTCAAGACAAACTAGAGATTTTTTTTTGGCAAAGAAAACCTAAAAAAATATCTATAGTTGATACTAATTTCATAAGAAAAACCTGAATACTTTCTACTTTAAGAGAAGTAGCAAAACAAAAAGATATTATTTCATGATTCTCCATCAGCATCACCATGGAAGGCATAGAAAAATCTCATAAGACAAATGAATCAAGAACATGTAGATTAAAAAAGAAGAAATAAAACTGTTTATATGGATGACATGGTTGTTATATAGCAAAATTCCAAGTTGGCAAAAAAGCTGTTAGATTTAATAGACGGGTTTAGAAATGCTAAGATTTAAAAAAAATTACATTTTTATATATCACTTACATATAAAATTGGAAAATGAAATTAGAAAAACAGTATCATTATCTACTACAACAAAAAATATGAAATTCTTACACCTGTATCTAACAAAATATGTGGACTGCTGTACAAAAATTAAAATACATTCATAACAGAAATGAAAGATTGATAACAGAAATCAAAGAAGACCCAAATAAATCCAGATACTATGAAATAAAGACTCGATTTGCTTATATGTTAATTCTTCCTCATATTGATATATAGATTCAAGCCACACCAACCAAATTTCTGATAACCTACTTCTGTAGAAGATGACAAGACGAATTGTTCTGGTAACAAAATTAATAACCAGAAATTCAAGAAAGAGCCAAAACAGCTTCTGAAAAAAAAAAGAAAATTGTAAGACTAACATTACCTGATTTCAAGCTTTTTAGAAATCTATAACTAAGACAGTGTGAATAGTAGAAATAGTATAAATACTTAGAACAAAATAAAGATTTTAAAAATGGATTCTCACATATATGGTCAATTGTTTTTAGCAATAAGTTTCAAGTGAATTCAATGGCGAAAGGATATTCTCTTCAATATATGCTATTAAAACCATTCTCATCCCTATGTAAATAAATGAATCATGACCTCTAATCCCTACCACTTATAAATATTAACCAAAAAATGGATCATTCACCAAAATGTCAAATCTACGTGTATAAAATTACTAAAAAAAAACCTAGTAGAAAATGTATCATCTTAGGTTAAACAAAGACTCTGAAGACACCAAATTTATAAATCATTGATAAAATTGATTAAATGAAATTTATAAAACAAAAACTTTTGTTTTTCAGAAAGCTCTATTAAAAACAAAGGCTAAACTTGTAGAAAATATTTTTAGACACATATTGATATAGAACTGGTACCCAGAACAAATAAATAACTTAAAACTCAAATAATCCAACCATAAAATACAAACTAGGGAAAATACTTTGAACAGATTCTTTACCAAAGAGGATACACAGACGGCAAAGAAATACACAAAATGATGTTTAATATTATTAGTCTTTAATGAACTATTACCTAAAATCACTTTGAGATTTTACCATACAACTCTTATAATGCCAACAAAAAAAAAAAAATAAAGAGAAACAAACCAACTTAGACAATAATAAGCGCTGGTAACAAACATGCATAGCAACTGGAACACCCATGTGTTATGGAAGGGACACAAACTGATACAGAAACTTTTGAAAATAATTTGTAGTTATTCATCTAAAAGAAATGAAAATCTATGTTCATATAAAGGTTTGTGATGACTTCATTCAAAATCCTGTTCAATGTCCAATTTTTTTAATTAAAAAAATAATAAGTAGCCATGTCTGGTGGCATGTGCCTGTATTCCCTGCTGCTCAGGAGGCTGAATCAGGAGGATTACAAGTTGTAGGGCAACCTCAGCAATTTAGCTGGGCCTTAAACAACTTAAGGAGATCCTGTCCCAAAATAAAAATAAAAAAGTCTGGGTATGTTGCTCAGTGGTTAAGCCCCCCTGGGTTCAATCCCTGGCACCTAAAAATAAATACATAAATAAAAATATTTTTAAAATTGCACTACATCATTTTTTAGTCAACTTTTTCTCTACTGTAAACTAAAAGACCAACTAGAACAATTTTAGGAGAAGAGTTTCTTTGGGAGCTCACAGTTTCATGGGTCTTAGTCCATGGAAGGCCGGATCCATTCCTCAGGGCTCCAGGTGAGGGTGAACGTCATGGCAGAGGAGTGTTGCAGAGGGAAGCAGCTCACATGGTGATCAGGGAGCAGAGCAAGACTCCAAGCCAGATATAAAATATATACCCCAAAGGCACGCCCCTAATGACCCACTTCCTCCAGCCACACCCTACCTGCCTTCAGCTACCACTAAGTTAATCCCTGTCTGAGGATTAATTCACTGATTGGGTTAAAGCTCTCATAACCCAATTATTTCATCTCTGATTCCCCTGCATTGCTTCTCACACAGGAGATTTTGGGGGACATCGCACATCCAAACCATAGCATGAGTATAATGTAATACCACCCATCAACCAAAAGAAGCATCAATTTGCATAGCAGTGTGGGTCAAGTTGCTCAGCAGTAGGGGACAGGATTGCATGAAGGAAGCTACATTCAAAGACTACATGATGCATGCTTCCAGTTGTGTGACACTCTGCAAGGCTAGTCCATGAGGACAGAAGACAGGTTAATGGTTGCCACGACTGAGACACCAGAGGAGGAAACTGAATAAAAGAGGGTACGAGGAAATTAGTGGGGTGCTGGAAATGCTCTATTAGTTTGTCACAGGACTACATGGTTGTACTCAATCATCAAAACTCATAGAACTCCACAAGGCTGAGTATTACCATGCAGAAATTAAACTTCAGTAAAACCATTATAAATCATAGGCATAATCACATGAAGAACATAAAACAACTTTTCAACACAATTCTTTTTTTTTTTGAACAACCTTACAAGATTTTAACAAAATAATATAAAATGTGTATATATTCTGGATATTGCAATTACCCCCAGGAGTGCCCCCCCCCAGTTACCCTCCCTTATCCCACTCTTCCCCTTCGCACTATATCTCTAAAAAAAGTATTAGGTTGTAAAGCATTACATCTTATCTGGATTTAACACATGCTAATAGACCAACTTTCTCATTGTCCAGGGTCTAGTCCCCACCTCCACAGATGTGTGGAGACAATCGACCCTTAGATCTCTGTGTTAAGCTGATTTTACTCATCATAGACAGCCCCTATAGGATATGATATATTCTAAGGACAAAAAGAACTGAAATGAAATTTTAATGTGTAGAGTAAGATATGCAGAAAACAATTTCATATTCATAATCAAACACTAACTTTACTGTGAATACTAAGTTTAAGATTTGAAGAACTGATATAAAATTTTAAAAGTAGGTTAAAATCTTGTTATATTAATTATAATTGTAATAAAATTTAATCCTATAATTTGCATACATTCTAAAATTGGTCTAGCTAAAGCATCTAGAAATAACAACATTCCAATAGGAATGAACAGGAATAGTGCTCGTACTGACTTCTAAATATCCTTCTAAAATGCAAAACATCATGGCTCTTACAGTACTAGCTAATTCTGAATCTTGGAAAGGGATAATAATAGGGACAGTGTAGTGTAAGAAAACAGCCGTGTTCATATACTAATGGGACTATGTGGGAAAAGTACAGGAGCCATCCTGAAGTGCGTCCCACGAGCCAAATTTGGAATATTTAAATGTCAAAAAGAACAATGTTGGCAATGAATTATAATGCATTTAATTAAAAAATGTTTCATAATGATAGTAGAGAAAGAGTGAGATAGACAGGGAACAAGAAAATTTCTTTGAAGTAGAATTTCAGCTAACAAATGAAGTTAATAGAATTGGAACAATTATCATTTTGCTATTCCCAAGTAATAATGGTATCAAGCAAGGATCTTTAATGGAGCCTGAAAATATAAAAGGAAAGGTTGTTAGAAAGCAGATTAGGCACACGGTCAAGTTATTCTCCCAAAGATTGTTTACTAATCCCAAAGGGGAGAATCAACCTCATAATGGAGTGGTCACTGTGGTCATCACCCTAACCAAGCAACCAAATTTAGCACCTGCAGGGGTTGGACAATCTAACATTATGTACAAAAGCACTAAGAAATATACACCACCACCGCTGTAGGATTCTCACCTGAGCAGGCTTAGCCTTGATCTGAAAATGAAAGATCTGTAAAGTAATTCCACCACATAAAAGATTACATAAGAAAGTTAAACTGGATTCTTCAGAAAACTCATCTTCATGATGATGAAAACAATAAAATGTGGTAGACCGGTTCTGAATAAAAGAAACTCAAAAGGTATTGCAATCAAACGTAATATGTCACCCTTGAAATGAAAGGCATTGACCTTGATTGAGTCCCACATTAAAAAAAAAAAAATCGCATAAAAGACATTCGAGAAACAATTGGGGAAATGTTTATAGTGTCTTCATATGACATGAGGTCATGGACATGGATTTGGGGGTGTAGGATGGGTAAATGATGTGTCAGCATATCTTTATGCTTAGGAAATTCATGATAAAATGCGGGGTTGAGGTGTGATTGTATCTGCAACTTACTTGCAAATTGTTCAGCAAAAATACATCAGTAAATAAATAAGAGAGACTGAGCGAAAACAAAGTAGGATGTGAATAACTGATGAATCTCAAGGTAAGACGTGTATTTTGTGTGTGTGTGTGTGTGTGTTCTGGTCTTTATCTTTTATGTTAATTTGGAGACTTTAAAAATAAAAAGTTTGTGGGGAACAAAGAAAATAACTGTCTGATCTGATTAGCAAGGCGAGACCTGAGAGATATATGGATACCACGCTGACCAAAGCACTTTCCATGGTGGCTGGGAGAAGGAGGGGGGCTGCTGAGGTTGCTGACCTGTGGAGGGCTGGAGAGCTGCTGGGAAAACCCAAGGCACTGATTTCCCGGCTGAAGGTTCCAATGCCCAAGGCCAAGAGTACAGACTGCATTTTTCTCAACTGAGAATCTGGAAGACTCATGCAACACTGAGACATTTTGCGCAGTCTGAGCAGAGGCAGTGGGCCAAAAAGTTATTAATTTTAATTCTAGCTAAACCACTGGCAAAAATGGGTGGCTCCCCCTAAATTCCTTGGGAATGGAAGGAAAGCTCAGGCTCTTGTAAACCTGCAGCAGGGTGTCAGGGGGATTGCTTTGGGAAGTCACATTCATGCTATTAATTAGCTTAACAAATAGCATTTATCATCACTCATGTTTACCTAATCATTAGCATCACATCTAATCAGATTTAAGTGTACAAGGACAGAAAGACTTGGTACAAAATTCCTTCTTCTTCTTCTTTTTTTTTTTTTTTGACAAGCATTTGGAAAACCCTGAGTTTTTTATTTTTTTTTTCTAGATGTTTTATGGAGAGTTAGATATTCTTCAATAAGTATTATGGGGAGAGAGGGCCATGGCTGAACAGACGGGTGAAAAGAGCAAATTTTGCAGTTAAACAAAGAAAGTTCTAGAAGCCATGCATATACTAAGGGGCTCTCCCAATCAAAGGACTTTCTAATTGCAAGAGCATGTTTTTAATATTGAATTTTAATGAAATTCAAGCCAGACTTTTTGTTGCTCAATCTTTTTAACCAGGTGCCAAAACTCTGGCCAAATGTATGGATGCCGATTCCTCTCTATGAACTGCCCTAGAACTTTGATGTTCATGCCGAGCAGAAGGAATCTAGGTTGATTACCCTGTCTTCCAGAAGACCATCCCTTTCTTGGTAAAGAACATTCCTCCTGACTTATCCAGCTTGGAAGGACACTGTGAACTTGGCTTTCCAAACATTCTTATTAAAAATCCGTTCCTCCAACCCTGCTTTTTAAAATTTTGGTCAGTCTTAAGAATGACAGAAATACTCACACAACAAAGTAATTAACTTTTGCAATTATTTCCTGAAAAAACTTCGTTTTAAGATAACCACAAAATATTAGCATTATTGGTTTATTACTGTTCCTTTTAAAAAGCAACAAAACTGAAACTCTCCCTTTGACACTGGATTTATTTCATAATTTGAAAAATGAATTTGCTCTCTGCTATCTGCTCTGACACTCTTTTACAACGTACAGCCTGTTGTTCTTAAGGCTTATTTTTATAATTTAAAAATATAACTGATTCTTATGAAAATTCATGTAAATACCTCAATGCATAACATTTCTTAACGAGTTACTACATATAGCACCCCATTCATGCTGGCATTCAGTGCAAACATCTTGTCTTAATTCAACTGTTTGAGTTTTCTTTAGATCTTGAGCTCTCCTGATTAATTTCTGAATCCCAGCTGACACTGTCCTAGAAGGGTGAAAAGAAAAATTACTCATACTGATGTCATTCCAGACAAGACAAGCGCGGGTTTTAAATCGCTTGTTTGGCATGTGAAATGGAATTTAAGACATCCTACATATAAAACTCTCACACAGCATTTGGGAAGTCGGTTATGGACCCGGGCAATGGGGAAACATGTTTGTTTTTTGATACTTGTGCAAGGTAAATTTCATTATTCCCTCATTAAGGGTTATATAGGGTAATTACGCAGCACCCACCGTCATCAGTTGTAAAGAGAATACTAGATGCGTTGTTTATTTTTTACATAGGTGCAGCCAACCAAACATGCTAAACCACTTACAGCAGTTTATTGACACTGGCGAGAAACAACAATTTAGAAAAGCAAATGACGCAAATTGCATATTGTGGAGTTCTAGAGGTTTCTCCCCCTACCACTGCCACCAAGCTTTCTTTAGAAAATTTCTTTCTGCATTGAACAAAATGTCAAAATTTGGGAAAGCAAGAGGTGATCGGACATGTTTTTTTTTTCTCCTCAAGTTATAATTTGTTTTTGTGCCAATCTCAAACAGTGGAATTTCAGTGTTAACCAGTTCATATATATTTTACTTGTTGCGTCTTCAAGCCTGAGGCTACAAGCAGAAAGCAAGCTTGAGTTTTGTGTAGATCGCTTTATAATCACCCAGTTTCAAGGCAAGTAAATAAATAATCCTAATTCTGTTCAGATATTGGGTTTTTGTTTTGACCGAATGCCACAGTTAAATTGAACACATGATATTATACATGAAAAATTAAAATTAGCAGACTGCAAGTACCATACATAAAATAGGTTTCCTTTAAAAGACAAGGCATGAATTTTAAGAATATATATTGTGTGTGATGTAGGGCTGTGTGATTTGATTATTATTCTATTATGTGTCATTACCTCGTCATCAGGTCTCAGAGTTAACATTTTGGCACAGAGGCAACATTACCTAGGGAATGAGAATATGATCAAACCTGTTGTTTACTTGTTCTGCAGCCTTGGACAAGTTCCTTAACCCCCTGCAGAATGGGGATGATGAGACCTTCTCTTAGGTAGACTGCATGCAGATTTGAGAAGAAAACATGTGCTTGAACTCACATAATGGAGAAAGGAGCAGAGGAAGGAGATCAGTGAAGTGTGCAGTTTGTGTTCTAGCACATTCCACACAATCGGCTTAGCTCTTGAATCGAGGGCCCAGAGGCTGCTGACAGAATAGACAGCAATCACCTCTGCACACAAAGCATGGATTTGAGCCTATTGATTTCATCTCCTGATCCAGGAGTGTGGAAACAAAAATCCTGATTCGTGTAGCTAATGTCTTACACTACCAATTAGATGTCCCTTATAACAAGGACAGGACAGTGGAATGAGGTATTTGCGGTCTACGCTGCCGCAGACTGGTCTGACCATAAGATTTTAGACCAGATAATCAGCAACTGATCCAGTCGTCGTGGAGTGTGAGGCAGCCCTAGCACGCCTCGTCTGTTAACTCCTTTCATCATCACAAGAATCCCACATGCAGTGCTGCCATCAGCCCTGCTTTGTTGGTGAGGAAACCAAGGCGGGAGGACCTTAATCAACAACCGCACATTCCACGCTCAACAGTGGGAGGGAGAAGGACGGAAATAGCGGTTTCACAGCACAGCTGGTCGAATAGACCCTCATCCAAGGGGAGGAAGCCACCAGCCTCCTGTCCTTTTAACTTAATGGCATCATCATCATCACACACACACACAGACACACACTCATGTACCATCATACGTCACTATTGCTTCAAGGATTTGGGTAGTTTTAGACTACTACCACTACTAATACTAATACTACTACTACTAATAACAATAATAATAAAAAGAAGTAGTTACCAAGGCTCAGCACTGCTGGAGAATTATTGTTTAATGTGTACAGTTTCAGCTGTGGGAGTTGATGGATGGGGGAAACGACTGCACGATGATGTAACTGTACTCAAAACCAAATGCAAATTGTATGTTGCATATATTTTATCACAACTTTTAAAAGCAGAAGCCAAAGAAGAGAAGTTGTGCTAAGGGCATTCAACCCAAAGTGTCAAACGGGCCCAGCCTGAGAAACTCCAGTTCTACGCAAGAGGACTAGCAAGTGTTTTCTACTGCACTGTGCATTGACTGGGTGCGTTTTATTTTAAGATCATGAGTGTGGTGTTTATTGTCTAGCCTTTCCCAGAGAGAATATACTACAGAGGTTTGTTAAATTCCTGGGAAATTCAGAAGTTACGAAGGAAGAGGGTTTATTTCTGTTCCATTCTATTTCCATGGCTTCGACTCTGGTTTTTCAGTGAATAATGACAGTCGTTGTCCAAAGTGGTTTTCAGGCTGAAGTGGCCCTGTCATCTCTCAATGTTTTTTGGCGGAAGAATGATGTATGCCCAATATTATCTCTGCTAGATCATTCAGATCTACAAAACAACCTTCAAGTGAGAACAGATTTTCAGATTTAAAAGATAATTCTTTGCCCACTGATCTGTAAGATGGAAAAAGAATAAAAGCCTTGGAAAGAAATGAGACCTAAAATTAGGGTATCCAGGACTTGTTGTCCATAGGATCTCATCTCTCAATCAATCAAAGCCTTTACCCTTGAAGGTCAAGATTTTCATACTAAGATAAATATAACTGTTACATTATTTCTTAGAATGTCTGTGAGAGATGTAAGTCCACATACCTGCTGGTTTTAAGAAAAAGAAGTCCAGTCTTAAAAACGGAAAATAAAATTTAATACCATGTTATTACTTACAGTTGTCATGGCGAAGCTTCCAAACCTCTTTCTGCTTTTGCACCACCCAGGGTGGTTTTCTTTCGAAACGGATTCTTCCCTCAAGATTTTATGAAGATCTCTAAGTGGAACTGCATGCAGTCTTGCAAAGGGCAAATTTAATTCTTTTTACTTCCAGTTTAATTTTTTTTAAGTTCTAACTTTGTGATTTTCCAGAAAGAAAAAAAAACTGTGTGTAGTATGATATTGGCAATATGTTATAGGATTTACATTGTACATACTTTATGGCCCTGTGCCTGGGATCTTATCCAAATCCTTCATCCTGACAGACCCCACTGGAGAATTTACCTTTGGAACTAAAATGCCAAAAGGTCTTTTATAATATTTAAACTTTTGTTCTGTAAAGTTGTTGATAGGGATCCTAATAAAGAAGTATAAGAAACACAGTTTGTGTAACATTTTTTGGAAAAGTCTATTTCTGGAAGTCTCGGTGAGCTTCCCTTTCATTGAGCCGTTCAACAAACACATGGAATATCTTCTGTGCTCTGAGCACTGTTTTAGGCAGTGAAATACAGACGTGAACAAAACAAGGCTCAGTCTTATCTTTGTGAAACCAACTTTTTAGCATGCAGGTTAGACCTTCCACTATCAATGTAAACAAGTCATTAACCTGTGAATTAGTTAATCACCATCCTAGGTGTTCCAAAGAGAACTGGAGCGGCCCATCAAAGTTTAACCCGATGATTAGACTTGGAGAAAGGATTGTGAATTTAGTACCACCCATAGCCCCAAGCAAGAGCCCCTGCTCCTGCATTTTGAAGGAATAACACCCCCCCCATTTTAGATCACACTCAAGGTTCCCTGAACCCCTTCATGTCTGTATAAAGCACCTCAAGCCTGTTTCTGTCTTGCTCAGACCTCTTCTCTGGGCCTGTCGTCCCAAGGGGGACTATAGGCAAGTGTGTGTATCTCTAGGCTTCAGGGTGGTGGCCAAGAAAGGCTGCTTGTAACTGGAGGGGGGCACGGAGGGAGCTTTGATGTGCATTGGGAAATTCACAAGTCTCTTCTTTCACAAAGTAAGAAGGAACCAAGGAAGGAGAAAGAAGAGAGATGGGGCATTCACTAATCAGGGGCCAGGAGCCCCTTTTGTCTTACACTGAAGCATCCCTATGTGGAATCCCAAGGACTCTGTAAAGCCTGAATTATTACTAGAGGATATGAGTCTCCAATTGGACTCTTGCTGTGAGCACTGAAAATGTTAGAGGTGGGTCTGTTTGACCTGAACTTCCCAGCATGAGGAGGAATCGATTGAGCAAAAGAATAAAATGATGCCTTTGAGGATCTATGTCTGGGATACAGAGGGTCTCACTGGAGTTTGACTAAAGAGCTATCTGGGACCACAGAGGACAGGCCTACTCTGCAGAACACCCATAGAAAGGGGCGTGTTATGTGCCCATTCATGAAAGCTCTCCATAGCATATTTTTGAGTAGATATAAAAATCATACAAGAAGAGCTGGACACAATGGCATATACCTGTAATCCTAGCTACCTGGGAGGCTGAGGCAGGAGGATTGGATTGTAAGTATGAGGCCAAATTCAATATTTAAAGAAGGCTCTCAACAATTTAAAAAGACCCTGTGTCAAATATATATATTTAGGACTGGGGATGTAGCTCAGTGCTAGGCACCCCTGGGTTCAACCCCTAGTATGCCCCACCCCCCCAAAAAAGTACAAAATGATATATTACTAAACTATTGCTTCTATATAATCTATACCAAAAACTGTGTTTGTCGGGAGCGGGCTCCGCCATGCCAAGATGGCGCCTGAGGCTAGGGCCACACCCAGTTCTTTGAGGAAGTAGAAGCTGGCTGTAATACGCTTGCGTGGCATTTAGGGAAAAGTCAGAAGCCCACTGGTGTATATGAATCTATTGGTCACGTGTGCTGTGAGCTGTATATATGTGGGCGGATTTCCAGGGAGAGGGAGTTCGGGAAGGAGAAGGGAAGAGAGAGGAAGAAGAAGAAGGTCGACCAAATAAAGCTCTCCCAACCTAACCACGTGTCGCGTCTTCTCTGCGGGCAGAGGGAACGCGATAGTGTTAATTTTTTAAAATAATTTTATTTCAAATACTGAATTAGGGAGGCCTCATTATCTTAGTCTTTTTAGGCTGCTATAACAAAATACTATCAACTGGGTGATCTATAAACAACAGAAAAATATCTCACACAGTTCCAAAGGCTGGGAAGTTTAAGATTAAGGAATGTCAGGGCTGGAGCGTGGCTCAGCTGTTTCGGCGCTTGCCTGGCAAGCACGAGGACCCGGGTTCAAACCCCAGCACCACGTATGCAACTAAGTGTTGGAGCAACTAAGGCCATGTGAAAAACTCAATAAAGTTGTTTCTCTCTTTCTCTGTCTCTCTCACTGTCCCTCTCTCTTTATTTAAAAAAAAAAAAAGATTAAGGAATCAACTGATTCGGTATCTGATGTAGGCCTATTCCTCAGAGGTGGTGCGTTTCATGGCATCCTCACTTGGAATGGGAAAACATTCTCCCTGGGGCCTTTCTTTTCTTTTCTTTCTTTTTTTTTAAGAGACAGAGTGAGAGAGTCAATTGTATTTATTCTTTCATCTGGTTTTTGTTTTTCGGACAGTTAGTTGTGTATGTGGAGATTGGGTTTGAATCCAGATCCTCCCTCATGCCAGGCAAGTGCTCTAGCGCTGAGTCTCCTCTCCAGCCCTCTCTAGGGCCTCTCTTAAAAAGACACTAATCCCTGGGCTGTCAAGGTGGCTTGGCAGTTACAGAGCTTACACAGCATGCCCAAGTACACAAGTGCAAACCCCAGTACACAACTAAGTGTCAGAGCAACAAAAGCCATGTGAAAAACTCAATAAAAATTGATTTTTCTCTCTCTCACTGTCCTTTTCTCTTTAAAAAAAAAAAAAAAAAAGACACTAATCTCATGTGGCCTAATCACCTTCCAAAGATCCCACCTGCTAACATCATCATGGCGGGGCTTAAGATTTCAACATATAAATTTGGGAGGGCCACAAACACCCAGATCATGATGCCCATTATCCTCGTAATCTATGAAATACTAATAGTCATTCCTCATGTCCCTGGAGACTTAGGTCTAGGGAGTAACTATGTTCCCCATTACTACTCCTGCTCAGGTTTTATAAGCAATAAATATCCATGATATTCATTCATCTATTTACACATTTGACTCAGCCATAATTTCCTTGGCTACAATGTGGGCCGAACAAGAGTGTGATTGAGACACTGGGAGGACGAAATAAATTGATATCTATAAAGTGCTTTGAACAGCACTTGGAAACTCTCAGCCTTGGATAATATGGTTCCAATCTCCATAGGAGCTTCCAATCAGCAGAAAAACAAACGGTTAACTCTGTGACCAGTACTATAAGTGCAACAGGTACTACAACAACAGAGAAGGAATCCATTCACTCTGCCTATAGAATAGGGGAAGAAGGCTTTACAGGAGAAACATCTGATTCGGACCCATAGGGATTGTGAAATTTTCAGCAAGCCAGGAGGGGAAAGGACTACCCTGTTAGTTTGATCTAAAGGATAAAGGAATGTGGCAGAATGGAGTGTTAAGGAAGAATGGTGATCAACGTGACTTGGAATGGGGGTCTAGTGGCAGGAGCTGAGCCTGGTGGAAGCCAGATGAAGGAGTTACTTGCAACCTCTGCTAAGGAGTTGGGTCTTTATTTAGTAGGTACTATGCTTTTGATATATGTCCCCTAAAGACTCCTATTAAAGACTTGGTTTCCAGCACATGCCATTATGGGAGGTGGTGAAACTTTAGCCTGGGATGCCTAGCGGGAAAAAATGAGGTCATTATGGGAGTGACTTTAAAGGAAATATTGAGACCCTGGCCAGTTCTTCCTCTCTGATTTCTGGCCACCACACAGTCCCTGTTATTCCGTTCTGCCTCTCCGTAGACCCAAATGAAATGGAGCCAACAGACCATGGACTGAAAGCTCTGAAATGATGAACCAAAATAATTCTTTCCTTTTTTTACATTTCCTCAGGTAATTTGTCACAGTAATGGAACGCTAACACAGTACAGCAGTATTTTTGAAAGTGCGGGCATTGGGTATTAAAATCCCCTGGGGTGCTTGTTAAAAATAAGGACCTCTGGGCTCACCCTAGAATTAATGAATTGGAATATAAGGTCTGGAGCATTTTAACAAGCTTTCCCAGGTGATTCTTGTTTATAGTCTTGGTTGTTGACCTTATGAAGAGTTGAGGAGACTTCTCGAGCATATAATTTTTACAGAGCTTTGTCTTAGACAAGTGGCTTGCTACATTCATGCTATTAAGAAAACCAAGAAGCTCCTCTTTCAGAAGAAAAATATGTGTTCAGAGCTGTGAGTTTTCCTTTACGAAAATAAATTAGTGTAAGACGCATTTTGGCTAGATATGTTAAGCTAAGCGGGAAAAAATGTCAAGGCAAATATATTGTTGCCCGCAAAGTATATTCCTTCACTGTTCCCTGAGATCCTGATGTCCAAAGGAAAAAAGCTAAAAAGAAGTCCTAGAAGTCATAAGATTTGTTAGTTTTCTCTATTACACAATAAAGACCTGGAACCTAAATTTATGTCAAGATTTGTGAAACCCTGTTTAGGTGATATGTTCATTTAAAAAAAAAAAAACCAGGCTGGTATGAAGAATGGTAATGTTTCAAATTTTTGTGAGTTAATATCAATGAAAATACTTTCAAACCTTTTTCTTCCTTAAGATGTTTTACCCTAAAATGTTAAATATTCCTCAGCGTACGCCACTGTACTTAAGACTTTGACACTTTTACAATTCTTTTCTCCATGAACCTGTAAGTTAATAAGTAGGAAAGGAGATCATTTTACTGACTCCTAAACCCATTATAATGCTCTATTTGGTGACTACACTTTGTACTATGGAATATAACATTTTCAAAGACTGTTTAACCACATGGGACAATTCTAGTAATAAGATAAATGGAAGGAGGAGTAGAGGAAATGAAAATGTAGGTGTGATCGTTAGCTTATTGATGCTGGTTTTGTGGATGTGGGGTTAGTGTCCTCTCAGAGTCAGAGAATGAAACTGAAGGACCCTGAGGCTAGCAGAGTAGGAAGATTTTATTTAAAAACAAAAGATAGTGGTGCAGACTCCCCTCAGGTGGGGAAGGGAGCCAAGAGCTCCTAGAGGGGTTGGGTTTGTCTTTTTATAGAATTTTTCCCTTCAAAATGGTTATTGTCTCACTTCCCCCATACCAGGGTCTTTGGTTTGCACCTCAAGCATCAACAGAAAGAATGTGGCTCCTTCCTTAGCACAAGGGACCCACCTTGCCAGACCCTCCTTACTAGCATTGGGGATGTCAAATAAAAGAAAAAGAATCAGTTTTCCCTTGATTGACTCAAACTACTACTCTGACAGCCCGACCTTTTCCTATCTCATTATTAGAAATAGATCCCTAGAAGAACATAAAATAGTGGTTAATTCTGTAGGTAGTATCAGCAATTTTCTCTTTTCCTTTTTTTTTTTTTTGCTTCCTTCTTTGTACTTTTCTATACATCTTGAAAATTTCTAAAATAAAGTGGCATGTGTTTTATAAATTTAAAAAGTCCCCAAATGCATATGTGGATTGGGGGGTGAGCTGGGTGCAAGGAGCAGGGAAGAGGCAAAGCGGTGGGGTGAACTCTCCCAGCCCAGCCCCCAGCAGAATCACTGGGTCCTTTCTTACCCTCCCTTTCTGCTGAGATCTGCCCCTCCTTTAACTAGTGAGTTCTCTGAGGCCAGAAACTGCAGGCAATTCGTACCTGTAAGCTCAACACCTAACCTAGTGTCTGGCCCAGCAGAGATGTCCCAAGGAGTGACAGCAGCTTCCACTGATACCCATCTGGCACAGTCAAGATTCCTGGGGCTCTGGGTGCAGCTGTTAAGAAATGCCTTTTTGACTTGGAGAGCTGGTCTCTAGCCCAAGCAGGATAAAGAGAAATGATTTCATGTTCCACTCCAGAGAGCTGTAGAGAGGGCCAGCTAAGCAGGTGTTAGGATCCAAGGAGAGGGCTCCCCGCTCTGAAATACACGCACACTGGTTCCTGGCATTTTACCATCATAACTTCATTCCTTCGGGGTCTGAATTCTTGTAACAGTCCCCTATTAAAATGCAAATGCCTCTGGGAGGTGTTAAACTCTTGTCACCAAACACCTTGCTTATTAGCTAACACCTGAGCTGACAGCCATGTAAGAACAAGTTCCCAAAGAGGTGGACACATGGCGGTGGGGGCAGCTGGAGGACAGCTGAAGGACCTTAGGGTGACTGGGCTCGGATGTCACAAGATTTCCAGATCTGGAGCTGATGGTAGCAGTGGGTGAGGACCCCCAATTGTCAGTGAGCACTCTGATCACGTGGTGGAGAGGGCTCAAGGCACCTATATTTCTCAGGTTAATTGATCAAGATGAACCAGGTGGAGAACATGGTAGGTGGGTGTGCTCTCTGGCTCCAATGTCCCCAGCCTCCAGGTAGTTTCTCTTACTTGTCAGGTCCCATTGTACATAGAACTAGAATTAGAAATTTATTGACTTAAAATTTATTGATTTTATTTGTTTTTATAGTTTTTTTTTTTTTTTAGAAAGAGAGAATCAATTTTTATTGAGTTTTTCACATGGCTTTTGATGCTCCGAGACTTAGTTGTGTACGTGGGTGCTGGGGTTTGAACCCATGTACTTGTGCATGCCAAGCAAGCATTGTAACTGCCAAGCCACCGTTCCAGCCCCAATTTTATTTATTTTTTATTG
The DNA here is from genome assembly GCA_004027875.1 of Aplodontia rufa. Lineage (NCBI taxonomy): Eukaryota > Metazoa > Chordata > Mammalia > Rodentia > Aplodontiidae > Aplodontia > Aplodontia rufa. The sequence continues at coordinate 19,995 of PVKS010028566.1, forward strand.
TGCTTTGTTTTTTGTTTTTAAAGATAAGATTGGTTGTGAGTTTTCGAGCCATAAGTATTAAACTGCAGTGTTGGGGTCACAACCGTGCATCTCATTACTTAAATTAGTTAAGTTAGCAGCTATTTACTCCTTCATCTTCCATCAATGAGGCACAGATACCTACCTCCTCTCATTTCTCTTCAAAAGTGAAATCCTTTGGGACGAAGAGTGTTGCTCAGTGATAGAGCGTTCGCTTAGTATGTGTAAAGTCCTAAATTCAGTAACCAGCACCGTAAAAATGAAGTCAAAATCTTCATTTCTTGAGTATTTTTAAAACTGTTCTCTGAAAACCTAACAAATTCTGTGTCTTTCTGGACTAGAGAAAGATGCTGAATTTTCCCACTTTTGTGTGTAGTATTCGTCACCGTGGGAGAGTTAAATGGCACTCTGAATTGAGTAAGATTGCCTGAACGGCTTTCAAATATTTGGGGTTCAAAGAACAAAAACCCAAAATTCATTTCGCCAAAACATTTGCTTTCCTCTTCATTTTTCTTAAACCTGTGTTTATTTCAAGGAACATTAAGCCCATGTGTTTTTAATGCATTTACACTCAGTTCATTAAAATGCTACTCTGTAGCGGTTCTTTGGCATCCAAGAGGCCCACTGGGCCTTTCTGCTTTGAATGGGTAGGTGTGCTGTGGTCACCCCAAATGAGGGCTGTCTGTAATGGCTCACATTCAGCTCCTTCCTAAGGTCCACCCAGACCAGGACACACAGGGCCCAGCACTGCATCCTCCCATCTGAAGCCTGGCTCCATGGGACCCTGTCATGGCATCCTCTGCTGGGAACAGGGGCCAGTTAGTAGCTAGAATGGTCCTTGCCATTTCAGAGTTCTGATCAGAATTTAAACTGAGTCAAGTTTGGCCCAACACAGCCTCGGTACATATTTTAATTTTGGCCTAAACATTTCCCTAAACATGGTGAACTGCAAGCTTACCTGATGTATTAACAGATTGTAACCTACTCTTGTAAGAGATAACTGAGTCTCAGCCAATAATAAGGGTTCAACTGTTCAATCTCTATTGAAATAAGACAGGCATGACCTCGAACTTCCTCTGCCTCACTTCCTTTTCTCTGGCTATAACTACAACTTGCCCATTTGAAAAGGAACCTATCTTGGTTCTTGTGGCTGCCCAGTTAATAAATCATTTCTTGCTCAATTAAACTATTGCATTTGATATGGCTAAAACTTTTCATTTAATGGGTTTTAGCTGTTTGGGAGTCCCTTTCCTGGCTTTGTGAATTTTAGCATTAGCATTTAAGAGCCAGACCACCTGCAGGCTACATGACCTTATTAAAAATAAATTCTGAGACTGAAGGGGTAATGAAGAGCTGAGAATGTCCCCATTATCGCTATTTCTGTAGTGGCAGGGAACGAATCACATCTCTAGGAAAGTTGATACACATGTAGTAGAGTGAAATTGCTTAGTAAGTAGCTGTGGTGGTTTGAATGTGAGGTGTCCCCCAAAGCTCATGTGTGAGACAATGCGAGAATGTTGTGAGACAATTGGGTGACGAGAGTTTTAACTTAATCAGTGCACTAAACCCCCTGATAGGGATTAACTTGGTGGTAGCTGCATGCAGGTAGGATGTGGCTGGAGGAGCTGGGCCCTGGGTGCACGCTTTGAGGGTACATATTCTGTCCTTGTTGACTGGAGCTCTGCCTCTGCTTCCTGGCACAATGTCCTGAGCCGCTTTCCTCCACCACACTCTTCTGCCATGATGTCCTGCCTTCATGTGGGCTTTGAGGAATGGAGTCAGCTATCTATGGACTGAGGTCTCTGAAGCCATGAGCCCCAAAGTAAACTTTTTCTTCCTTAAAATTGTTCTTGGTAACAGAATCAATTTTGTTTAGTTTTTCATGTGGGTTTCATTGCTCAGACACTTTGTTGTGTACGTGGTGCTGGGTTTTGGGCCTGCATCCTTGCACATGCCAGGCAAGCACCGGGACCGCTGAGCCACCACTCCAGCCCCCTATTTTATATTCTTGATCACATTTTTGTCAGTGTATTCTACTAATAAATAAGAAAATAGTATTGAAAAAAAATTGTTCTCGCTAGGTCTTTGGGTCACAGTGGCGAAAAAGCTGACTAAAGACGTAACAAAGAATACTCTTGATCTACCATTTCCATATTTTGTTCTAGATTTATTGCCCCTACTAGATATGATTGTGTTTCTGAAAGGACTGGATACCAAAGCTGTTAGAAGAAGGATGTTTGCCAGATTATCTCAGGGTTGACTCTTTCCAAAATAAATTCTTTTGAATGATTCTCTAATAAATAATTCTAATTCCAAAGGTTCTCAATTCTCAATCTGCTTGGTTTTACCATGTGTCCTAAAATCCCTGAGCATATTACCCCATTTAATCCCCATTGCAATCTGGGGATAATGTTCTTGTATATCCCCATTTTGCAGATGAGCAAAATGAGGTGTAGAATAAAGCGATTTGCCTTCCTTAGGTCACGCAGAGCAGTCAGTGGTGGTTTTGTTTAGACTCTGTCAGACCTGCTGCAATGCTTTTTTGTGGGAGAGTAGAGCCCGGAAGCCGTTCCCACTATCCTAGCAAAGTCGAGTTCCACCTCCTTAGTGGAGATCAGCCCAGGAGGAAGGGCAATTATTTTGATAGGGCTCTAGAGAAAGGCAGTGCCAGGAAGGGGGAGTATATTTCCAAAGACCATTCAATCTTATATCTTAGCATCACAAGGATCTTGAGACTGTGTGGTCCATCTTCCCTCAATTATTTGTCTATCAGAAAAAGGAATGAGCACCTGTTCTTATCATCCCTCTTAAAGTGTGAGTCACAGAGTGGACCCAAGGCCTAGATATGGCCTAGCTAGGCCCCTAGATGTGGCCTCGCCTGTCAGCCTGTTTCCAACACTCTATTAACAAACCCCTGATTTTTACGGCTTCCCAAAGCCACTCATTATGTGGTTACCTCATTGTGCTGTTGCCTCGTATTGAGCTTCCAGTTAACAAACACTCTCGTTTATTGACTATTTACTCACATATTTACTTATTTTCCTGTTTCCTAGGGTCAAGGTGTCCTGTACACATCCTCCTGTTCCTGATCGACCTGTTGAATTTCTGGTGGGCTCATCTCTTTTGGATCTGGTGACCCATTGCAATGCAGGTTCTTTCTCATGTGTGCAGAAACTGAACTTCGGCAGGGGATGAAAGGTTTTGTTTTCTCAGTCCGTTTGCTCCTCTCTGTCCTTGTGAAAATCCCTGAACTGTTATTTTCATTCAACTAACACATCCTAGGATGTAACTAACCTTTTATGATGTCCTCTGAACGTGTAGACAGTCCGTTTTGATGCTGTGCCCACCTGGCATTATTGTCATTGGCCACACCCTCTATCTGGGGGCCTACTTTAACCTTGGACGTGAGTCCTTTCCTAGCTTCTCCCAGGGCATTCCAGGAACCATGTTGTCCTCTGAAGTTCTGACCTCTTTTATCCCTCTTCAAGTTCCAGAATTTTGCCCATGTCAAGCCTTCTTTCTGTACATCTGAGACATCCTGCTTTTGGATTCTCTGGCTATGAAATTATCTGAACTTTTCCTAAATTTTTTGAAAACTATTTTCCCAAAGTTCAGGTTATATCTTATGTCCATTATGTTCATTTCTTTTTTTTTAAAGACACAATCAATTTTATTTAGTTTTTCTTTTTTTTTTATTAGATGGATATAGAGTTACAATTGAGGGGGAAACATTATCAATGTTTATCAAGAACCAATGTATGTATATATACTTAGTTATCCAGGGCTAATGCCATATCATGGATGCTCAGCTTGTGTTTCCCCTGTTGCTGTTTCCCACAGAAGATCCCTAAGTTAAATGGATATCTCATGGAAGCCAGAGATCTCCTTCTGAGATGATTCCCCCATATTCCCACCCTCCAGTCTCCTAGGTGTTCTTCCTACACCCTACCCCCAATCCCCCACCGTACGCCTCCAAGTATCCTAGGGAGTCATCTCCCTGTTGCAAAAAGAATCATACAATTTGAAGTTATTATTAGCTTAGCCATCTAACATACTGCTTCCCCATGTATTCTAGCTTCCACAGGTGAGAGAAACCATTCGACCCTTGAGTCTCTGAGATTGGGATACTTCACTTAGCACAATTATTTCCATCTCCATCCATTTGATATCAAAACCATAATATCGTCTTCTCTAATGGCCGAGTAGTATTCCACTGTATATATGTACCAAAGTTTTTGTATCCACTTGTCAAGTGAGGGGCATCTGTGTTGGTTGCAAAATCTAGCTATAGTGAATTGAGCTGCTATAAACATTGATGAAGCCACATCACTATAGTATGCTGATTCTAACTCTTTTGGGAAAATACCCAGGAGTGGGATAGCTGGGTCATAAGGTGGATCCATCCTTATTTTTTAAGGATTCTCCACACTGCTTTCCATAGTGGCTGAACCAGTTTACAGTCCCACTAGCAGTGTAACAGTGTTCCTCTTTTCCCATAGCCCCTCCAGTATCTGTTGTTGTTAGAATTCTTCATTTTTGCCACTCTAACAGGAGTGAGGTGGAATCTCATTGAAGTTTTGATCTGCATTTCCCTTATAGCTAATGATGTAGAACATTTTCTCATATATTTATGGGCTTTCTAGACTTCCTCTGATGAGAAGTTTCTTTTAAGATCCGTAGCCCATTTTATTGATTGGATTATTTGTGGTTTTGGTGTTCAGTTTCTTTAGTTCTTTGTATATTCTGGATATTAGCCCTCTGTCCGAGGTGTAGCAGGCAAAGGTTCTCTCCCATTCTATCGGGTCTCTCTTGATGCTCTTGATTAGATCTTTAGCTGTGCAAAAACTTTTTAGTTTAATTGCATTTCATTCATCTGTTCTTGACTTTACTGCTTGAGCCATGGGAGTTTTGTTAAGGAAGTAGCTGCCGACCTATGTCCTGTAGTGTTGACCCTACTTCATTTTCTAGGAAGTTTAAAGTTGTTGGCTTAATATCCAGGTCTTTGACTCATTTTGATTTAATTTTTGTGCAGGGAGAAAGATAAGGATCCAGCTTCAGTTGTCCACACATGGCTATGCAATTTGTCCAACACTATTTGTTGAACTGGCTATCTTTCTTTCATACTTTGCTTTTGCCCCTTTTATCAAATATCAAATAGTTAAAGATATAGGGGTTTATTTCAGGATCTTTTATTCTGTTCCACTGATCTTCAGTTCTGTTTTGATACCAATACCATGCTGTTTTTGCTACTATGGCTCTGTAGTATAATTTCAGGTCAGGGATTGAGATACCCGCTACTTCTTTCTGTAGAGTAATGTTTTGGCTGGTCTGGGTCTCCTGTTATTCCATATGAACTTGAGAATTGCTTTTTCTATATCTATGAAGAGTGCCATAGGTATCTTGATGGGGATTGCATTAAATCTGTATAGGGCTTTAGGTAGAATGGCCATTTTTATTATATTGATTCTGCCTAACCAAGAGTATGGAATGTTTTTCCATCTACTCAGGTCTTCTGTAATTTCTTTTCTTAGTGTTTGATCGTTTCTTTGTAGAGGTCCTTAATATCCTTTGTAAGGTTAGTGCCCAAGTATTTCATTTTTTTGGAGGAGATGGTGAATGGGAGAGATTTCCTGATTTCTTCTTCTGCGGATTTGTTGCTGGAGTAAATGAATGCTAGTGACTTACTGGAGTTGATCTTGTAGCCAGCTACTTTCCTGAAATCGCCTATAAGCTCTAGGAGTTTTCTGGCCGATGTTATTGGGTCTTCTAGGTATAGAATCATGTCATCATCGAATACAGATAACTTAACTTCCTCTTTTCCTATACGAATACCTTTGATTTCCTTGTCTTGCCTGATAGCTCTGGCAAGGGTTTCAAGGACTATATTGAACAAGAGTGGGAAAAGCTGACAGCCTTGTCTTGTTCCTGAATTCAGTGGAAATGTTTTCAGTTTTTCTCCATTGAGGATAATGTTGGCTATGGGTCTGTCGTAAATGGATCTGACATAGTTAAAGTATCTTCTGTTGATCCCTATCTTTTCCAGAGTTTGGAGCATAAAGTGGTGTTGAATTTTATCAAATGCCTGCCTTCTCTGCATCAATTGAGATGATTATATGATTTTTGTTTTTAATTCTGTTTATGTGGTGAATTACATTTATTGATTTGTATATGTTGAACCAGACTTGTTTTCCTGGAATGAAGCCCACTTGATCATAATGTATTATCTTTTTAATGTGCTTTTGTATCCAATTAGCTAAATTTTTATTAAGGATTTTTGCATCAAT
>PVKS010028567.1:0-26299 GCA_004027875.1 Aplodontia rufa
ATATATATATATATATATATATATATATATATATATATATATATATATGGCAAATAAGCACATGAAAAGATGTTCAACATCACTGGTTTTTAAGGAAATCAGGAAAGGGTAATGAAACACACAATGAGATGTCACTACATACTTGTACCATGGCTAAAATTAAAATGACTGTGTAGAGGAAATGGAATTCTTCTACAATGCTAATTGGAATAAAAATGGTGCAACCACTTTAGAAAAGAGTTTGACTTTTTGTTAAAAAATAAAATGCACACATACGAACATATCACAACAAATCCCACCATTATGCACAACTATGATATGACAACAAAAGATACAGGGGAAAAAAGAGACTGGAACACAGACACACAAAGACCACAAAAAGCAGTGGGAGAAGTCTGGCCAAGTACAACTCTATAAGAGAGGCCTCAGAAGAAATCTATCTGATTAACACCTTGACCTCAGACATCTAGTCTCCAGAACTGTGAGAAAATGGACTTCTGAAGTTTAAGACACTCAATCTGATGTCTTTTGTTATGTCAGCCCAAGCAAACTAATACAATCTGAGACAGTGAAACCTGGATAGAGCAAGGCATAGAAAATAATTACTATACAATACTATCACACAATTTAAAAGAGACCTCTAACTTTGTATCTTCTAGAAATATTGTGAAATAAAAAAATGCTAGGTCAATTGTTTTTTAATGACAAGTATCCTGTTTTCCCTCTTGGGTATATTTTTTTTCTTTCTCACTCCTTTATAAGGCAAACAGCAGGACCAAGACATGTCACAAACAAATTGATCCAAAAAACAAAACTACTGTAATCAACTGCATTCTTTTCTTTTTTTTTTTTTTAAGAGAAAGGGACAGTGAGATAGAAAAAGAGAATTTTATTTAGATTTTCACATGGCCTTTGTTGCTCTGTCTCTTTGTTGTGTACATGGTGCTGGGGTTTGAACCTGTGTACTCCCGCATGCCAGGCAAGTGCTGTAACTGCTGAGCCACTGCTCCAGCCCCATCAGCTGCATTCATAGTAAGGCAACTAGTCTTGGGCTTTCATTGCATAGGTTCATTTTACGAGAAAGAAAACAAGCAACTTGGAGAGAAGATGGTTTCCATTTGTCCCTGAGCTACCAGACTCAGCTGCCACTGCACCATGCTGCTATCCTTTTCTTTCTGTTTCATTATACTGGAAATCAAACCCAGAGCATCAAGCGTGCTGAGGAAGCACTCTGCCACTGAGCTTCATCTCCAGCCCCTGCATGCTCAGCCTCTGCTATCTTTCTGAAGATGTTTAGCAATGCCATAGTAAAACCTGCTCTCTCCCTCCTTGGTTTCTCCACAACTACTGAGTGCCCTTTGTGTACCACTCTGGTATGTACTAGGAGTTGTAATAAAATACACAGACTTGTCCTGAGCATGCAGTCCTCACATATTAATGGCAAGAGACAGACAGCACGTTACAAGAGTGTGGACAGTTTGGGGAAATGTGAGTGATGAGTGTGTGGAAAGCAACGTTTAGGCTGCGTAAAACTGGAAGGCCTTATCCAGAGACCCCAGAAAGCCTGCCTTGGGGGAACCAGAGTTTTGTTTTTGATGCTCACTGAAAGATAAATGTCTGAATCATACAGCAGAGGACAAAGAATGTTCAGAGGAAATGGCAGGTGCAAAGGACTTATTGTGAGAATGCATTTAGGGACCTGAAGGAAGGCCAGTGTGACACAGAGGTATTAGACACAGTTGGCTATCAGGACATTTGCATTTATCATCAGTATAAGATTTGCATTTAAAAACAAGCCTAATAATATAAAAACATCACATTGTACTCCATATGCATACATAATTATGACTAGTGGTTTAAAAACAATATTAATTTATAAAGAAAAAATAAAATGCATGCCTGTATTTAATCCAGTCATTCCAAGTCTTAGTTTATTTGCCAAAGAGAAAAAAGTCTATGTCCATTCAAAGATTTGTACCCAAATATTCACAACAGGTTTATTTTTAATAGGAAAAACTAGAAAAAAACCTAAATGTTCATAAACAATTGAATGGATAAAAGTATGGTAAATCCATATAATGGAACAGTAATAAAAAATAAAATATTCATAAATACAATAACAGATATTAGTAATTAATAAAATAAGTAAGAAAAAGGAGTCCATACTGAATGATTCTCTAATCTATAGTGACAGAAATCAGATCAGGAATTTCCTAGGAAAGGGGAGGACTGGTAAATAGGAGGAAAGAAAGGGAAGAATTATAAAACATCATGAGGAACCCATTGTGGCTAATTGAAACATTCTCTATCTTGATTGCAGTGATGGTTTCAATTGATATATATGTAATTATTTATTTATTAAAATTAATAAAGTTACATATAAAAATTACATTTAATAAAAAATATTCCACTTACTGTATTCAAATACACGTCAATAAAACTATTTTTTACAGGTGAGAGTGATTATGAAACTGTCACTATAATCCACACAGTGGCTCAGACTAGAGTTAAAAGCAGAGATGAAGAGAAGTGGTGAAAATTAGAATGCACTTTGGTGATATATACAAGAAAATTTGCTGATGCAATGAATTAAAAAAAGAGAAAGAGCTGGGCACAGTCCTGTCATCTCAGTGACTCAGAGGCTGAGGCAGGAGGATCACAAGTTAGAGACCAAACTGGGCAACCTAGTGAGACCTTATTTTCAAATTTTAAAAAATAATGTTTGGGTTATACCTCAGTGGTAAAGCCTCCCTGGGGGTGGGTGGAGAAAGGAAGCCAGGAAAGGAAGGGCTGGGTGCATGCTTGCAATGCCAGAGACTCAAGAGGCTGAGGCAGGAGAATCACAAGTTCAAGGTCAGCCTCAGCAACTTAGTGAGACCTGTTTCAAAACAAAAAGGAAAAGGGCTGGGGATGTGGTTCAGTGGTTAAATGACCCTGGGGTTCAATCTCCAGTACCAAAAAATAAAATAAAATAAAAAGAAACAAAGAAAGGAATGGAGGAGGGAGGGGAAAGAAAGAGAAAGAGAGAAAAAAAGAAGGGAGGGAGGAATGAGGGAGGGAGGATGGAGAGAAAGGGGGAGAGGGGAGAAAAAGAGAAAGAAAGAATAAAGAAAGGAAGAGAGTGGGGAAGGAAGGAAGAATGCAATCAGTAAGTTTTCTGGTTTGTCATCTAAATAACAATTATCTGAGGTAGGGAAATATTGTGAGTAGGAATATGTAGAGATTATTCATTCCAGCACTGTTGGCAATAGTAGAGAATTAAAGGAAAACTGGCTATCATTCAGAGAGTGAATAAACCAGATGGATACTACTTAGCAGATAAAGGGATGAATTATACCCATATTGAACAACATTGACAGATCTCAAAAACATAGCATTAGTGAAAAAGGTAAACTGTAAGATATGCTTTCAGTCATTCAATTAAATATGAAATAAATGAAGCTGAAAACTATTTCATAAGGAAACAAGTACAATGAAGGAACTATCTAACATCAAAATACACTCCTTTGCAAGAAAGGTAAATGGAAGAGGGCGTACAAAAATAAGTCAAAAGGTAAACAGTACATGAGGAAGACATATATGGACTAATAAAGATGCTGACTTCACAACCTGAGGAGTATGATTAACTCTAATACCAAGGTCCAAAAAATATTTATTGAAGTACAACAAAATAACAAAAAATGAAAGGGGCAAGAGCCTAGGTTCCTGCTACATAATAAGGATTATACGATCTTATTTCCACTTTCCCTACTGAGCCCTCAGATATATAGGAGTGGCCTCCACATAAGTTTTCCCCTTTCTGGATTTTCATTTCCCTTTTGTTACTGCTGTTACTACCTTAATAATGTCTTATTCCATCAATAAATAGGCCAAAGAGCCAAATAGAAACTTATCAACAGAGGACATTGATCAAGCCAATGAATACATGAGAAAGTGCTCTAAATCACTAGTAATCAGAGAAATGCAAATGAAAACTCCATTAAGATATCACCTCATGCCAGTCAGATTGGCAAAAATGAAGAAAATAAACAATAATAGATGCTGGAGGGGCTGTGGAGAGAACAGCCCCTCTGGAAAGCAGTATGGAGAATCCTCAAAAAAATAGGGATGAACCCACCATATGATCCAGCTATTCCTCTACTGGGTATTTTTCCAAGGGGTTTAGAATCAGCACATTACAGCAACACAGCAAAATTGATGTTCATAGCAGCTCAATTTACAATAGCTAAATTATGGAAACAACCCAGATGCCCCTCATCAGATGAATGAATCCAAAAACTGTGGTACATATATACCATGGAATTCTGCTCAGCAATTAGAAACAATCATATTGCAGCCTTTGAAGGTAAATGAATGGCTATGGAAGAAATCATGCTGAGTGAAGTCAGCATAACCCAGAGAACTAAGGGTCGAATGTCTTCACTCATCTGTGGAGACTGGAGCTAAACCCTGACCATTGTGAAAGGTGGTCAACTCTCACATTAATCCCTTAAAAGGTGTAGTAACACACAACCTAAGGCATTCATAGAGATGTACTGGAAAGGAGGAGGGAGGAGGGGAGGGATAAGGTGGGTATTATGGGGGTTGTAGGGGGGTAAATCTAATTTTCAGAATATAAATATATTGTTTTGTTGGAAGCATGTTTGATTGTTCAACAAATTTCTTAATAAAAATGAATAATGTCTTATTCCAAACACTCCATGTCCTAGATACATTTATTGTATAATGTTCATCAAAGATATCAGTTGTAGAATTTAAATGCTAATAGAAAATATTTAGTTGCTATTTTTTACCAAACTTTATTACATCACACAATGTAAAAGAGCAGAGTCAATAACTAACCTTAGCTCCTGATTAGTAAAAATCTAAGGAATAATAAGTGACTAGGAAATTAGTCCCTATTTCTACTTTATCATCCTTTAAAAAGCCTAGAACCTAAGCAATGGTGACAAGGACCCAATGTTCATGACAGATGACAAAACCTTACAAGAGGTCTGAGCTTGCCTCACAAAGCAAGCCACACACATCATGCCTGCTCAGGGGAGAATCTAAAGGCTTATTGTGCCCCTTCATTTCTTAAAATAAATGAAAATCACCAGGCACAGTGGTGCACACCTGTAATCTCAGTGGCTCAGGAGATGACATAGCAGGATTGCATGTTCAAAGCCAGCCTCGACATTTTAGCAAGGTCCTAAGGAACTTTTGAGACCCTTTCTCAAAAGGAAAAAAATAAATAAAAGCCAGGGATGTGGTTCAGTGGTTAAACACCCCTGGGTTCAATCCTCAGTACCAATAAATAAATAAATAAATAGTGTGAAAGAAAGAAAAACAAATGACAATCCAGTATAATCAACATGACAGAATTTTGGCCTACTTCAATAATGTTTCTTATATCTTCAAACAGCACCCCCTCTCTTTATCTATGTCCAAACTCTACTAGGCAGGAATAATGAATTTTTTTTCTCATTTTTGATGCATTAGTATCTAAAATAATTTGGGAACCCACTGACAAACTTTCTTCTATTAAAATACCTTATCAGATTAATGACTTATGAAGTTAATATACAAATCACACACTAATTGCATTGAAAACATATAGTCACACTTTGGCTTATTTAACCACATCTACGCATGCTCAGAAAAACCAGACTCAGTCAAGCACAGGTCTTTTTGTATGTGTGAAGAGCTGAGAAGCACAAAGCTCCACCCTGTCCTCACCCACTTTCTACAATGTGTATTCTCACAGTTAGCATTATTCTTTAGAATAAAACTTGATCTGCAAAGGGTCAGTATTAGGAAAAAATATATGATCAGAGAGAAGTTAACATAAGCATCAGTTAACATAAGCAGTAGTATATGTTTGCAGAGATTTCTTCAGATCAGCTCAGAATAAATCATAGAAAAGACATTTTTAATTTTATGTCTTCTTTTATTTCTAATTTATACATAATACATAGTAATTATACATATTTTTGGGGTAGAGTGTGATATTTCAATGCATGTGTAAAATGTGTAATGATCAATTCAGGCTAATTAACATAACTATCACCTCACACATTTAGAAACATTCAAAACCCTCTCTTCTATGTTAAAATCCATAATAAATTACTGTTAACTCTAGTCAACCTACTATTCTATGAAACATCAGAAATTACTCCTCTAATCTAACCATTAACCAATCTCTATCACCCTCTCCCTTCCCATCCTCTGGTAACCACTATTCTACTCTCTACAACTATGCAATTAACCTTTTTAGCTTTCACACATGAGAACATGAGATATTTGTCTTCCCATGTCTGGCTTATTTCTCTTAACATAATGTCCTCCAGGTTCATCTGTGTTACTACAAATCATAGAATTTCACTCTTTTTATGACTGAATAATTTTCCACTATATATGTACAACATTTTCTTTATCCATTCAGTCTTTTTTTTTTTAAGAGAGAAAGAAAGGAGAAAATCTATTTTATTTATTTTTTTATCTGGCCTTTGTTTCTCCAACACTTAGTTGTATATGTGGTGCTGGGGTTTGAACCAAGGTCCTCATGCATGCCAGGCAAGCATTCAAATGACTGAGCCACTGCTCCCCTCCATTCAGTCATTGATGGAAGAATGGGTATACACATTTGACAAAGATGAGGGAGCCAGCATGAACTGCCAGAGTGAGACTACTAAAAGCAAACTTTTACTTCATAAATTTGCCTAAATCTGATATTTAAAAATTGTTAACATAATACATAAATTGTCTCAAAGAGAAACTAGCAGAATAGCATCCATCCCTAGAGAGCACATTAGTCTTCCGTCTAATAACATTATCTTAGTGGGCTTTGCATTCACTAAACATATACTCATGACTGGCACAGTATCCCAGCGGTAAGTCCCCTATTTTCAAAGATACATGACAAATCTGAGATTCAGGACAGAGTGGCCTCCCATCAGTATCTGACCTTCTTACAGATATACTGCAAAGGAACTTCACAGCTGGAGGCTTGAAGACCATCTCTGTTGATGGCGCCGCACGTTTGTATCCGGCTGTTAGAAAGAATCCTGTAAGAAATCAGGACACTCAATCACTACAGCAACATACACAGTAAGGGAGCGGAAAAGCATGAAGGGATAAAAACTGAGCAAATTCTTTCTCCCTATTTTGACCCCTCAACTCCCAAAACAGAAAAAGAATAAAAATTTCTCCTTAGCCTAATTTAAAATATCACCTTTTTTCCCCTTTCCCACTGTCCCACTGCTTGATCCTCTATTTGGTCCCTATTTTCTTCCCTTTTCAGTCTTTTCTCTTTTCTGCACCTACTGTCTTTCATCTGTTTCCCCAAGTAATGAACCACATAATTTTTCTCCTCCTCCCCACCTCCTCTTCCTCTTCCTTCTTCTACTTCATTCCTTTGAAGCCATTTACCTTGACAAATTTAAACTTGATCCATCTTCCCACCTCCATCCAGAATTATTCCTCAGGCCAATCCAGTGAAATTCCTGACTGGTTAAAGGTTTAAGCAGGTCCTAAAGGGGAGATTGAAGATGATAAGGAAGGGGAAGAAAAATGCAGCAAACTAAAGAGACCCCATGTCAAATAATTATTCCTTACACCTTCCCTCATGACCATTGCTGAGAACTAAATGTTTTTGTCCACCTCCTCCAAAATTCATATGTTTAAGCCCTAACCCTCAGTGACATGGTCTGGAAAGATGGAACTTTTAGGAAGTAATTAGGTTTACATGGATAGATGAGGGAACAGTCCCCATGATTTAAATATCCATAAAATAAGAGACCAGAGCTCTCTCTCCATCAAATGAACACACAAGAAGGGAGTCTTCTCTACACTGGAAGGGACTGCTCATCAGGAATCAAATCTACAAGTACCTTGATCTTGGGCTCCCCAGCCTCCAGAGAGATAAGGTTTTTTGTTTTGTTTTGTTTTGTTTTGTTTTTTGCTCAAACCACTCACACTATAGTATTTTATTGTAGCAACTCAAACTGAGTACAACAATCACACTCCAAAATCCTCTTTTAATTTCTAATTCTAGAGATCTATTGATTACAAGGAGAAGTCGCTTCCTAGAATTGACCTTTATATCTATATTACATTCTTACGTGACAGATAAGTGTTAGATCTCTTCCATTGCAACTTCCTCCTTGATTAGATGGAACACCTGATAGGTACTGAAAAGAAAAAAACTAAACATTGCTGCAGAAGCCGTCATCTTTCTCATCATTGAATACATAAATTATGATTGATCCTACAGCAATATACTTAGTTTTTTCCTACCAAACACTCATTTTCCAAGTCCTCATCAATCTTATATATGACAAGAAAAAATAAGTTCTTAAGGGAATATGACCAAGGTAAAGGTAAATTGCCTACACAACTTACATGGGCTGTGTTACCCAAAGGAACATAGATAAAAGATGCTTCTTTTAAAAATTTTTTTTTAAAGAGAGAATGACAGCAGTGAGAGAGAGAGAGAGAAAGAGAATCAGTTTTTATTGAGCTTTTCACACGGCTTTCGTTGCTCTGACACTTAGTTGTATACATGGGTGCTGGGGTTTGAACCAGTGTACTTGCACATGCCAGATAAGCGCCGTAACCGCTGAGCCACCTCTCCAGCCCAAAAGATGCTTTTTTACAATCAAATGAAGATTATATCCAAAGGGAATTGCCTCTCTATATGAAAAAGAGGACAAATTAAAAAAGATTAATTTTACTGTAAAACTAAACATTTTCTAATAGCTTACTTACTTGAAACTGAATTAGTTGGATTATTTCTTTAGGAGAAAATAGCACTTTTTATTAAGCAAACAGTAAAATTCCAACTCTTTTTAGTTATTATGATACCACCAGACTTTCATTTTTGGGTGTGGGTAGGATGTCAAGGATTCAAACCAGGGGCTCTTAACCACTAAGCCACATCCCCAACCCTTTTCTTAGTTTTTTATTTTGAGACAGGGTCTCTCTAAATTTCTTAGGGCCTTCCTAAATTCCTGAGGCTTATTTTTAACTTGCGATCCTCCGGCCTCAGCCTTCCGAGCCACAAGATTACAGGTGTGTACGATCATGCCCGACTGGACATCCCATTTTGATGTCATTTTTATTTATACCTGGAAAATGGTTGGTGAAAAATAAGAATTCATCTCCCTTTAACTGTCCATTTACCAGCAAGAATAAAGACTTTCCATTATAAAGTCAAGAGAGGAATAAAACCTCTTTGCACTCCCAAAGATGCTATAGAAAGTAGAACAAGTTTTTGTGATATTTCCCATGATCAGAATAACATCTTATTTTCTCTACATTAGATTTCAGTCCTAAAAACCTGAAGTCCTTGCTACGTATACAGTCTTGTGTGTTTAGCCCTTGACTACTGTTTACCCACTTACTAAGTTTCAGCTACACACACCTTCTTTATACTCCTATAAACATGCCAAATACATTCTTGCTTTAAGATCTATGCATCACTTTTCCCTCTGTTTGCAATACCTGACCATGGATATCCATCTGGCTGTCATTCAGATCTCAGTCTCAACTCCAATGTTACCTTCCCAGAGAGGAGGAATGGCAACCAGTAAATCATAGAAATGGATAAAGATTTGCTCAGTTTTTTAATTAGTGTCTGAAGAGCTGGATTAAATGACCCCCACTTATAAACTCCCTCCCTGCACTATGGTATTGTCAGTACCCACACAATTCTGAGGCACTTGCGCAATCCTTCATACTACTTCTCACTGGTGAGGATGTACATTGAAAATTTTTACTACATCACATTCATTTGAAAATCTTCCTATTTGGAAGATGCTTTCAACCCAGAGTGCAATTACCTTTCTACACATTCAGCAAATGTGTGTGCGTGTCCCCCCCACACGCGCATGTGTGTGTATGTATTGTGCATGACTAAACAGGCAGCATAAAAGCATAAGTAAAGGTGTTAACCCAAAAATCTTACACCCCAGAAAGGGTGTGAACTAGGGCACTTAGGAGTTGCATCACTTTTGAGTTTGTAAGATTCATTTTTATTTTAGAAAGAAAAACTGCAAAAACTAGAAGGTAACAAGGTGAAAACAGGACTCGAGCAAATGAAATCAGATTCATTTTTCCTTTTCTTTTGTAGGTTGATATTTATTCCTTACACAAACACATGCGCGCACGCACACACACACTTTTGTCGGTAAAAT
This sequence comes from Aplodontia rufa, assembly GCA_004027875.1. Classification (NCBI taxonomy): domain Eukaryota; kingdom Metazoa; phylum Chordata; class Mammalia; order Rodentia; family Aplodontiidae; genus Aplodontia; species Aplodontia rufa. The sequence goes on from PVKS010028567.1 coordinate 10,176, forward strand.
TTTAAATTGAAATTAAAACACTACTAAGGGGGTAGGGGGCTGAAGCAGTGGCTCAGTGGTTGGACTATTTGGCTGACATGAGTAAGGACCCAGATTCAAACCCCAGCACCACATACACAACTGAGTGTCAGAGAAACAAAGGCCAGATGGAAAACTAAGTAAAGTTGATTCTCTTTTTCTCTTTCTCGTATTCTCACTCTCTCCCTCCCTCTCTCTTAAAAAATAAAATACTATTAAGGCACAAAACATACTCCTTACACTGACAAAATTAACATGGTTTACGTAATGTATGTATATTATTCAACTATCAAGGATAACTAATACCAAAGCTACTAAATTAGTCATGTTTTTTTATTAGTCAGCTTAACTTTAGGGAATATAATATGAAGAAATGACTCCAAGAAAAATAATTCATATAAATATGTTCATAGCTCATAATAATTGGGTGTAGGTAGAATTTTGTCTAATGTGAAAATATTTAAGTAAAATAGAATAACAGACTTCTTTAAAATAATTTTTTAAAATAAAATTTGTCATAATTTTTCATGATTGCCTGAAAAAAATTTAGTGCTAGGAAAAATCAGGAATAAGATAATATAATACTATGTAATAAAAACAGAGCATAAAATGCAGGATTTCTAAAACCACTAGAAACACAGGGTGTGTATTTTTACATAATGTCTCATATTTTCTAATATAATTAATGTGTTTTTCTTCAGACATTTTTTCAGGTAAAGTATTTGAGGTAACGGATATAATTAACTTGAAAACAATACAATGCAGAGTATACAATCCAAAAACGCTTGATATTTCACCTGAACACGTTGAACACATCACTTGAAAGTTTAAAGAGCATTTTCTTTTTTCTTATTAAGAAATTTAGTTGTTGGGCTGGAGCAGTGGCTCAGCGGTTTCGGCACTTGCCTGGCAAGCATGAGGACCCGGGTTCAAACCTCAGCACCACCTACACAACTAAGTGTTGGAGCAACAAAGGCCATGTGAAAAGCTAAATAAAGTTGTTTCTCTCTTTCTCTGTCTCTCTCATTGTCCCTCTCTCTTAAAAAAAAAAAAAAAGAAATTTAGTTGAATAAAAAAATGCTTCCAATGAAACAGTATGATATATATATATTCTGTAAGTTAGATTTACCCCCGATAGCCCCCCTAATTTCCCACCCTTATCCCTCCCTGCTCCTTCCCAGTACATCTCTATGAATGCCTTAGCTTGTGTGACAATATACCACTACACCTTTTCAAGAGCATTTTCTTAACAGGCAGTTGGCCTCCAGCATACAGCACTTAATTTTCTAGCCATATTCACCAATGGAATGCCAGTTTGAAAAATTCCAGCCTTAACCGGCCCATGTACCTCTCTTTTAAAAAAAAAAAACTCTTTTGATAACTGTTCAGACCCAAGCATAAACCTAGGAACATCACACCTACCCCAAAATGGTATGCAAACCTTGCCTCTAGATTAAAAGAGAACTTTAGGACAAGACTATGAAAACTGGGAATGTTGATTTGATTCTACAGAATCTAACAAAAGCTGGAGGGAGAAAAAGATGCCAAAGAATCAAGCAAGAATCCTCAGGAATGTCAAAAGTAAAACCTATCTGTGGTTATTAAATCTAACTGAGATATCTATCTACCCTCTCCAACAATGACTTGAACCAAGCATCCTTAAGAGAAAATCGTCTCATTTTGAAAATTCAGCCAATATAACTCTGTTCAGATCACCCAACATGAACACAGGAAATAAGGAAATGAAGAATAAAATCCCTCTAGTGTTCCTCCCTTCCTCTGGATACCTCAGAGAAACAGAATTATCCCCAACTCCCAGACTCTTTACGCCCTACTCCCTTCTCTCCTCATCTCTCAGTATCACACTGTGTAATTTAAGTAGCTGATATATCACAGTTTTCTGTGGTAATGTGTTCCATTATGACTCAGTACTCCTGTTGGGCAAATGCTTCAAGCTCGTTGCTCACTTCTGTTATTGACTGCAGTCAGCTCAGGTCCTCAGATGCAGCTCTATCAGAATGAGACTAGGAGTGCTGCAATGAGGTCCAGAAAGTAAGGCTATTATTACTGGGCGCCATAAAACTAAGATTTCACATCTAATGATTAGAGCCCAGTGCATTCTGCCTTAGCTCAGGAAAGGAATAAAGTCAGTCACAGAGCTGGAATGATTTGAAGCTTAAATTCTATCCAGAATTTCAAATCAAGTATTCCTTTGACAGAAAACAAGAATCAAGATGGTTTAATCTTCTTTTAAAACAGGAAGTTAAAAAAATTAGGGTCTATATGTTCTACTTAACTGTTTCAGAGTAATTACCTCGCAGGACTTCTCCAAGGGAGAAATATAATTTAGAAATATTTGTTCATAATACACTGTTCTCTGTGACTCGATTCTACTCAAAAAAGAAAACATAAAAGCAATATCAAAACATAAAAGTCAGGGGCTGGAGCGGTGGCTTGGTGGTTACGGCGCTTGACCGGCATGCACAAGTACACAGGTTCAAACCCCAGCACCCACGTACGCAACTGTCAGAGCAACGAAAGCCATGTGAAAAACTCAATAAAAATTCTCTCTCTCTCTCTCTCTTAAAAAAAAAAAAAAAAACAAAAAAACATTAAAGTCAGCATGAAAATTTAAAAAAAAATCAAATTAAGATTTCTAAATCCTAAAAATCAAACTAGAATTTCTTATGTTCTTCATAATGTTAGTTATGGTTAACTGTGATTAATTTTTGTTGCAGAATATTAATTTCTTGTATTTCCTTGATATGCTCTAGGACTAACAGACTTCTCCTGGAAGAAACTGCTGGGTAAACACAAAGGATTTGAGAGGAAATGGAACTCTAACTGCTAAATTCTTCAAGGTATTTATGAAAACACACACACACACACACACACACACAGTTTCCTTTCTTCCATCCAACTTTCTGGATGTTGTTTCCCAGTCTGATATTTATTGAATTCCATTGAATGAAAAATACATTTAAAAAGAAGACATTTAAGCCCCTGCCATTATCTTTTCATCTTTTTGTCCCTATGGTCTTTCTTCTGCTCCCTTCCAAGTTCACTCACTGTTGTATAAGAACCTGTTGCCTTCTTGTTCTTAGACCTTGTTTTTTTTTCTTCTTCTTCTTCTTTTTGAGGAGAGGGTCTCACTATGTTGTCTAGGCTGATCTCAAACTCCTAGATTCAAATGATCCTCTGGCCTCAGCCTGGACATCACTGAGACTACAGGCCCTGCTGCTTCTTTTAATTAGACCTAGAATTCAGTTCTATTTCCTCCCTGTAATGGCCACCGACCCCGTCACCTCCAACACTCACACCCATACGCATACATGCCTACACAAGCATCTGGTTGCTATATCTGAGGGTAATTAGATCAGGCAATGTACCAAAAAGGAGTAGGAAAGGAGAGAGGAAAAGGCAAGGGTGGAGCTAGAGAAAAGAAAGAAGGGGGAAGGGAAGAATACAGTCTCCCTCGAAATTACAGTTTCCTTTGCTCCTCAAAGGAGGATACCTGGCACATTTGAACAGCGTTCATTAAAAACTAAAAGCTACAGTTTCTAAATGTTTGTGTTTACCATTTCCTGGTTGTCCCTTATGATCAGGAGATCTGAGTCTTCCTTTAAGCAGAAGGCCAGACTAGAATTCCAGTCCATTTTCTTCATTGAAAAATAATAGCAATGGTTACTGTGTCTCATCCACAAGTCTGGGCAGCTGGGACAGCTGGCACAAGTGGAACCTAGAGAGGAAGACTTAGTTCACATCTTTAAGGAACAAAAATAGTCCTGGAAATTAAAAGAAAGATAAAAGGGATCATGGCATTTGCAGTGTCTTCCCTGCCCTACCACCTTTCAGATTAAGGTTTAGAGAAATGGTTAACACAACACCTCACAATGTGGGACTCCTTCACTACTAGTGGACACTCCAATAAGCAAGGATGTGACCATGAAGGAGAAGAAAAGAAAATGTGGTACAGTAGCCTGAGGGCTGTGAAGAGGACATTTGTGCCGGGCATGGTAGCACACAACTGTGACTCAGGAGGCTGGGAGGCAGGAGGATCGCAAGCTCAAAGCCACCCTCAGCAACTTAGTGAGGCCCTAAGCAAATAAGGGAGATCCTGTCTCAAAATAAAAATAAAAAGGCCTGGGGATGTGGCTCAGTGGCAGGGCACCGCAGGTTCAATCCCCAGTACCAAAAAATAATAAATAAAAATAAGAGAGAACTGAGTAAGCTTTCAATATAATTCCAAACAAGTTTCCAAAATTTTATTGATTTTCTACTTCCACGAAAAATATTTGCAAAAACTCACCATAAGCACAACTCCACAGTGAGCAAGTATGAGTCACATAAGCATGTGTGTAGATATATGACCACAGAACAGAAGGCTGCAGACGTGGCTCAGTGGTAGAGCATTTGCAAGGCTCTGGATTTAATCCCTAAGACTGTAATAATGATTATTGCAGAATAACTCACATATCTACTCTAGATTTAGAAGTTCAAGTATAGAGAAAGTAGCCCTTTTCCTATGAAGATTAGGTCACTGTGTGAAAGCCTAGCATGGGACCAATATAGGGTTCAGCATGACAAGCTGTTAAATGGGCACCGTATAGATGTGTGCTTTTTCCATACAACCATGACTCACCCTGTATCAAAAATTCCCAATTTCTTTCTGTCAAAGGTAGGACCTGGGTGTGAGGTGGAGATCCTAAAGCTGAAACCTTAGAATCCTAAAGAATCCATTCTGTGTAATCTGTCCGTAACTAATCATCCCCCATAACATAAACCTAAGTTAGGACTCTAGATGTGAAAAAATAAACTGAGTCTGGACTGGAGAAGGGACTCAGTGATGGAGCACTTGTCTGGAATGTGTGAGGTCCTGGGTTTGATCCTCAGTACTGCATACACAAATAAATGAAGGAAAAACAAAGACCAGATGAAAGGAATTGACTCTCTCTCTTTAAAAAGAAATAAACTGAGTCCCCTGCATCACCAAATTTAAGGATCTTAAAGAACTAAACTTAGGAAAACTGGTTTTAGAAAATATGAAAGCAACTAAATTTTTTGGGGAATAAACAAATATTATAATTGTAAATATTATAATTAAGTTGTAATGAATATTATAATCAAATTATAATAAATATGGTAGTAAGAAGGAAAATGTTTATGGCACTATGAAACTAAAAAAGCAATACGCAAAATTACAAACATTCTACAGTCAGAACTATTCCAAATCTTGTTTGGGGGGGGCGGGAAGAAAAAGATTGGAGAGATTTTAAGAGGACTTGATTACAATACTGTCAAGAAAACAGATACATGTGTAAATGCATGTAGTCAAAACTGAGAAGTCTCGGGGACTGGAGCAGTGGCCTGGTGGTTAAAGCACATGCCTGTCATGCATAAGGACCCAGGTTTGAACCCCAGCACCACGTACACAACTAAATGTCAGAGAAACAAAGGCCAGATGAAAAAGTAAAATAAAATTGATTCTCTTTCTCCCTCTTTAAAAAAAAAAGTGAGAAGTCTACTCCCAGGAAGCAGTAGAATACAGTTGTTAATTTATTTTATTTGGATTACTTTTCATTTTTAAATGATACAAAATGGAAGATCAATTTTGCCTTAAGTTAGCACTTACCCTGGCACAGAATCCATTGGTATAGCAGCAAACTCATAAGAATTGCAGTCAGAAGCCCCAAAGCTATGGCCACAAGGCAAACAACAGAAGGCCTAGGAGAAGCTGCAAAAACAGAATCCAAAGCAAAATCCTCAGAAAAGAGGGTCAAGGAAAAGAGGTCAGGGAAGTGTATCTGGGATATCAAAGAAAATGGATCCAGTGGGAACGAAGATCCAGGCCATGAAGATTCCTTTTCTGAATAAGCCAAACTCAGAAAGTCAAAAGTCGTATGTTTTCTCTCATATGTAGAGGTTAGAGAGTAAAAAGGAAAGGAAAGGCTGAGTGGGTGGGCAATGATACAACAAATTATATTGTTATACTGTGTGCATGAACAAATATGTAACAATGAATTCCCACCATTACGTGCAACTATAATGCTCCAATTAAAAAAATATGGGGAAAAAAAAAGATTCCTTTCCTAAATTTGTTAGGGACTTGCTTTAAAGTCTAAAGTACCATCCATATCTGTATCAAGGAAAATATTTATGAGGTTAAAGAAAGCTTTGCTCCTTAAAATTGTGGCTTACATGTTCTTATACTATAATAGTGAGAATATAAATCAGTACAACATCTTCAGAGGTTGGAGGAAAATTTGGCAATATTTATCCAAATTGCAAAGCTATTTACCCTTTGGCCCAGCAATTTATCTTTCAGAAAATTTTCCTCTAGATACTTCCACATGTAAGGCTTTTAATGGCAGCTGTTCGTGGGAGGAAAAAAATGAATACAATCTAAATGTCAATCAATAAAGGACCAGTGGAATACATTTTGGTACACCCCCAAAGTATATATGCAGATTCTAACAAAGGAATATTTGGCATGTCTTATTTGTTTGTTACTGATATGAACTAATTTTTAAAATGTATAGTTAAGGGAAAGAAATAATTTTAAGCCGGGAACTGTGGAACATGCTTATAATCCCAGCTACTCTGGAGGCTGAGCAAGAGGATCACAAATTCAAGACCAACCAGCCTGAGCAATATAGTGAAACCCTATGTCCAAAAAAAAAAGGAAAGGAACATTCTGAACATGATGTGCATTTGTGCAGTAAACTCAAGAATCTGATAATGCTTTTTGCCTCTGGAGAGGACACATGGGGAAGGACAGAGGACTGAGAATTTTTACCTTATTTTCTTTTGTACCTTTTGAATTTTGAACCATTTGAATGTATTATCTGCTCAAAGCTTAAAAAATAATTTAAACAAAAATAAAATATCTTACATCACAGACGTGAATGAAAAAATTCTTTTTGGTTTATAAACTGTCATTATTGAGCACAGTTAGTCTAGATAGACAGATGTTCATGGATGAAGCATCACTTCATGTTAACTGTATACAACCTATATCTAAAAATGATATTTTTTAGTTTGAAAATAGAAGTATTTTCCCTAAAACTCTTATTTCAAATCATCGGTATCTCATGGCCTGATAGCGTAGGAATTACATGTGAAGAGCAAAAACTCAGTAAAGTTAAGACAACCAGCTTCTAGCTATGATTCTTATTTGGTAATCTTTAATTAGGAAATCAATTTTGCCAATTTGGGCCTCAAGTTTCTATTTAACTTTTAGATAAGTTTTTCTGTGTATATGTGTGTCTATGAAGTAGTCCGAACTTTTCTTAAAACAAAGAATTTCACACAGGGAAATTCTTTTAGAAAGAGAATTCCACATGATAAATATTTTGACTAATGAAGCCAGAAACACTAGATTTCTAGTGACATAAAAAATACATTTGTACCATAAAAGAACATTTAAGGAGATTAAATAAATTCCAAATAATGAAATAAGTTCTTAAATAACTTATTAATAAATCCCAACTTATCACCACTTGTGTGACCTTAAAATCATACTTCAAGATATATATTAATGTTTCTATTTCCTAGATATTAGCACAGACATGATCCAAAAGAAAGAAAAAAAATTATACAAATTAAAATTCGTGGGTCTGGAGAGAAGGCTCAGTGGTAGAGCATTTGCCTGGCATGCATGAGGTCCCAGGTTTGAACCCTAGCGCCGCATACACAAAGGAAAAACAAAAACCAGATTTTAAAAAAAAATTAATCCCCTCTCCCTCAAAGAAAAATTGTGCTACACAATTATACTAACAGAAATAAATCTAAATGTCCAAGTATATGGGAAAGGTTTAGCAAATTAAGGCAAAGCTTTTGAAACACAACATTAAAAATTAGAACAATAAGACTGTAGCAATAAGATAGCTTACAACGCTACACTAAAGGATAAACTCTTCTGGGAGTTACCTGATTAAGATATAAAATAAAATATTAATTTTGGCATTTGCCCTATTATCTGTCTGTCTCAGTTAGTGTTCTCTCAGGACTCTACATGAAGTTGCCCTCAAATTCCCAAAAGTGACAGGGACTACTTATCTGCAGCGTTCTCACCTTTCCTTCCCCCATCATCATTCTGGTACAACACTAGAATGGGGGGAAACCCAACACATGTGAATTAGTTTCTTTTCTGACAAAATCTTACCATTACCAGTTACCAATTTCATAGAAAACCAGAGATGTCTAGAATTTAAACAGCTTATCCAAGGTTACTCCAAACATGAATAAAGAGAGAAAATTCTTCCAACACAGTACTTGCTTTAATTCAGAGGCAATAAAAAATAATGGTATTGTCCTAGTTTGGCATTAGATGGGTTCAGAAAAGTAAATGACTAGAAAAGAATTTACCCAAGACCTAAGATCATATTCTGTACCATAAACCAAACTTCTATATTCCAAGTCAGGACTTCAAACTGAACTCCAAGTATTTCTAGAAATTATCCTCTATTGTTCTGCACCCTCTTATCCAAACATTTGCATTCATCCATACCTACAGTCACTATGCACAGCTTTCCAAGCTAGCGTGGTTAACTCACCTCTTGGCTGTGTCCTGTAGTCATTCTGGGCTTGGGTTGCAGTAGACAACTCTAACATGGAATAAATATCACTGTCAGCCATCTCCTCCTAATGATCTTTTAACAATTAGTTAAGAGAGTTAAATTATAGAAGTATGAGAAGACTTGTATCAGTAAGGAAATAGCCTAGTCACTAAACTGGTAGCAGGAAACTTGACAAAAGCAGAAGTAATTATTCAGGAAATGATTTAAATTCTGGGGTTTCCTATAGAAATTAACATTTTAAATTGCAAAAAAACTTTTTTACCCCACCATGTTCTCTAGATGCTCACATATCTACATTAAATTGATTCTCAGTTTTACCTAACTCTATTGAGTAAGGTTCTCATATATAGCAATTTTTATTATGAACGCTGGAATAAAAATGAGAGTGGTTCCTAGCATTTATCTTAGATTTTTTTTCTCCACTGTTTCCTTCTAAGGATAAAGACATATGCCAAACGGGACTCACCATTTATTGGATCTTGTGAACAGTGATAAAAAAACAGGGAAAAGGACTATTGGCTGAAAGTGCCCATAAATCATGGGAGAAAAGGACTATTGCCCAATTATGATTTGTAAATATGACATAATCCTGCCTTCCCCAAAACATTCTTCCAATTGTCCTCACACTGTCAGAAATTCCATTAAATTTTTCTCCCTGTTGTCTTATTTTTAAAGACTTTTTTTTTTTTAAGAGAGAGGGACAGTGAGAGAGAGAAAGAGAAAGAGAATAATTTCATTTAGTTTTTCATGTGGCCTTTTTTGCTCCAAGACTTGTTGTGTACATGGTGCTGGAGTATGAACTCACGTATTCACGCATGCCAGACAAGCGCCATAACCTCTGAGCAACCATTCCAGCCCCCGGTTGTCTTATTTTTATAAGAAAAAGACAAATATAAAGAGCAAATTATACAAACACATACTAAAGTGTTAGGAATTTATTTCTAGTAGTGAAAGACCACTAAAAAGTTAAAGTGAGAAAAACAGGAAGGTAATCAAAACTCTTAGGAACCGATAAGATCACCAAGTTAGAGTTTATAAAGTTAGAAAACAGGAAGGAGAAGAGAAACAGGGATAGCATATTAATAAAACTAATAGAGTTCTGCTTCTAGCCACAGCAGAGCGGTATCGGACTTGCTATCCAACCAAAATATTATACATGCCAATATACACACAAGCACAAAATACACACAAGTATAAAGAGGCAGCATTGTGATCCTCAAAAGAAGAGAAACACAAAGATGAGTGCTACAGTTGATCAATGGATCATCATAGCTTTCTGTATAGAGCCACTTTCTGGCACATGGCAGGAAAATGAATACTAAACAGAACAGCAGTCTTATCACACTAAGAAGGCAGAGTTTGGATTTAGGAGCTGCTTAAGTGGCTGGAATTTGTAGAGCAGGGAAACTGACAAGAACGTGCTGCACAGAAGGGCCCTGAACACTGCATGAAAATCCGCCTCACTTTTAGCTGTATGCACATAGGCTAAAAGTGAGGGTTGGGGATGCGGTTCAGTGGTAGAGTATTTGCCTGGCATTTGTGAGACCCTGGGTTTGATCCCCAGTAACACAGGGGTAAAAATTCCAGCTCGCATAAGCTAAAACTGTACAAGCCCTAGTAGAGATGGCCTCCTTTAGAGTACAGGGCTGAACAACCAGAGGATGCATTGCTTAGCAGCACCAACCACAAACAAACAAAAAATGCTTGACAGCGCCAAAAATAAAAAAAAAAATCCAACAGTAGTTTAGCTACTGAAGAGAACAAATTGTGATGCCCTTAAAAGGAAGGCAAAAAAATATATGCTTATACATACAGTGGAATATTATTCAGCTTTAAAAAAGAAGAAAGTCCTGTCATATGCTACAACATTGATGAATTGTATTAAGTGAAATGAGTCAATTACAAGACAAATACGGTTTGATTCTACCTAGATGAGGTATCTAAAGTATTAATATTCATTAAAACAGAAAGCAGAAAGATGTTTAACAGGTACTAGGAGGGAGGAAGAAAGGGAAGTTGTTCAATGAACGTAGAGTTTCAACTTTGCAAGATGAAAACGTTCAGGAGATTTGTTGCACAATGGGAACCTACTTCCTTAGGCTGCTAAAGCTGCCACAACAACATACCACAGATTGGCAGATTTAAACAACAGAAATTTGTTTTCTCACAGTTCTGGAGACTAAGTCCAAGATCAAGGTGACAGCAAGGTTGGTCTCTAGTGAGGGCAGACTTCTTACTACATCCTCAAATGTCCTTTCCTCAATGTGTACGCAAGATAGTGAACTGTTTTTCTTTTAAGAACAGTAATCCTCTTAGATCAAGGTCCCAATATTGTGAGCTCATTTAACCTTAAATAACCTGCTTAGAGGCCCCATTTTGGAAAACAGTCACATTGGAGGTTAGGGTTTCAAAATACATGGATTTGGGGGGAACATAAATATTTAGTCCATAATAGTACTTAACATTCTGATCTGTATGCTTAAAAATAGTTATTGTAGAAAAAAATAAAAGGAAGGCAACCCAAGAACCAAAGTCTCCTTAAAGAAATGCTAATTCTAGAACTATAGCAAAGAAAATACAGGATGAGCCTGGAGCCTCTTACAATCTTTTGTTATTAGAAAATAAAGGTTTTTATTTTGTTTTGATTTTAAGTGGGGCATGTCAGGACACAAGAACCAACCTAACAAAATTCCCAATAGGACAATCTGAGTCACAGAGTAATTAACAGTATTGAATGATAACCCAAGGAAAAAAAAATACTTTGACTCTATATTGATTTAAGTAAACAAGGGGAGGGATAAATCTCCCTTACCAAAAAATCTCAAATAATATATGTAGATACAATCCCTTCAGGATGGAGAATTTAATTCTCCTTTTGAGTATGGTCAAGACTTAAATATCTGCTTCCACGGAATAAAACATAGGTAGAAAAAAAGAACAACTTTACTGAAAAGAAACCCAGCAAACACAGTACCTCACCTACATGAACACATAGACCACCCATGATAAACCTTATCAGATACCTCCAAATAGGACACAATGAAGATACCAAGTTATTAAGGTATTTTCCCAAAATCCATAACCCCAAAACAAATAGCAGAAAAAAATGAAACAACTCTAAATTGAAAGTATTCTTTTAAATACCTGGTCAATACTTATCAAATATATCAAGATAGGGGCTATAGCAGTGGCTCAGCGATTACAGCATTTGCCTGGCATGACTGAGGACACGGGTTCAAATCCCTGCACCACTGTCCCTCTCTCTTTAAAAAAAAAATCAAGATAATGAAAAACAAGGAAACACCAATAAAATGTCATAGGCCAGCACAGATTAAGTAAATAGGATAAATAAATGCAATTTGGCATCCTGGATTGGATCCTATAACAGAAAAAGGTCATTAGAAGAAACTGGTGATATTCAAATGAAGTCTGAAATTTAATAATAATATACCAATGTTAATTTTTTACTTTTGAGAAATGTACCATAATTATTTAAGATGCAAACATCAGGGGCTGGAGCGGTTGCTCAGTGGTTATGGTGCTTCTCTGGCATTCTCGAGGATGCAAGTTTGAACCCCAGCACCATATACACAATGAAGTGTCAGAGCAACAAAAGCCACATGAAAAACTAAATAAAACTGATTCTATCTCTCTCACACTGTCCCTCTGTCTCTAAAAAATATATTTTTAAAAAAGATGCTAACATCAGGGGAAATGAGGTAATGAGTATAAAGGAATATTCTGTTCTATATTTAAAACATTTCTGTAAGTCTGAAATTATCCCTAAATAGAAATTTTATTTCAAAAAGGAAAAAAGCATAATTAATGCTGGCTATAATTATCATATTTAATGACAAGAATAGAATAAAAATTGTTATAATAAGAAAATGTGAGTCATGGTCCGGAGAAAAATCAACAAACAGAAATGAATATAACATAGATGTTGGAATTAGCAAACAAGGACTTTACTAGATGTATTATGTTCAAAGACAAAAGAAAATAAAATCATAATGAAGAAAAAGCTGAAGAATCTCATCAAAAAACTCATATAAAAGAATCAAATTAATCCTCTAGAATGGTATTCATAATTTTAAAAAAACAACTGAATGGAATTTTGAAAATAGCAAATTGGAGGGAGAAATAAAAGGTCTATGAACATGAAGATAGATTTCCATAAATTACCCAATGTGAAGAACAGAGGAAAAATGGGGGTGGGAGATGAACAGAACATCAGTAACCTATAGGATAAAACCAAGTAGTATAACACAAATGAAACTGAACTCCAAGAAATAAACAGAAAGTATAGTGGAGTTGGAAAAGAATTTGGAAAATTAATAGTCAAATGCTTCCCAAAATTGGTGTAGAACTTATAAGAAACTCAGTGAACCCCAAAAAAGATAAACATAAAGTAACACAGAACATATAAAACATATAAAATAATCAATGGTTATAGTACAAGATCTTCTGTCTACAAATAACCACAAAGAAAACTCAATAACAAATAAAACAAAAAGGTAGAAAAGAATTAAAGCACTTCAAAAATTATCAACAAAAGACAAGAAAAGAGGAAAAGAGGAACAATACAATTGCAAAACAGAAAACAACGATGTGGGGGCTGCAGCAGTGGCTCAGCAGTTACAATGCTTGCCTGGTATGCATGAGGACCCAGGTTCAGACCCCAGTACCACATACACAACTAAGTGTCAAAGAAGCAAAGACCAGATGAAAAGCTAAAATAAAATTTTAAAAAAGTTGATTCTCTCTTACCATATCTCTGAGGATCTAAAACCCTGTTTTAAAAAAAATATCATGGCAATGGTAAAACTTTACTTACATAGGACACCTTTAAATGTAAATTAATTAAATCCCCCCATTGAAAAGTATATAGTGACTGAATAGGTGAAAAATAACAGGATCTAGCAATATGTGTTCTGCAAAAAATTCACTTTGGGCTGGGAAAAAGGTGTTCCATGTAAAAGGCAACCTCAGAGAGCAGAAGTAGCTATACTTACATCAACAGTACAGACATACAGTTCAAAGCTGTCTCCAGAAATAAAAGGCCATTTTATGATGATAAAAGATAATTCAACAGATAATTATAACACTTACAAATTTATATGCTCCCAACATAAGAGCACCTAAATATACATAAAAAATATTTGACAAATCTGAAGAGAGAAATGGATAATAATACAATAATAGTAGGACCCTCACTATCTTACTTTCAATAGTGGATAGAATATCCAAATAGAAAATCAGTAAAGCAACAGCTGATTCAAATGACATGATGAACCATTAAATAGACTTACTGGATGTCTACAGAACTTTCTACCCAACAGCACCAGAATACTACCCCAGCACACATAGAACATTCTCCAGGGTAGATCATAAGTTAGGTCACAAAACAAGCCTTATCTGTCCCTGTCCAGCCAGGTTCTGACCTGAGGGATGGGTTGGGGATGAGAAAAACCACAGGCCAGAGACCCAAAACGGTCTTTCTTTATCCAAGCTTTACTTCTCCTTTTATATAGCCATGCTTTACATCTCTCTTTCAAGGCAATGTAAATGTCTTAGTCTATTCATCTATTTGTGCTGCTACAATCTTAAACAAGTCAAGGCAACGCTGCAAGACTGCACTCCAGAACAAACATGGACAGCAATTTCTCAGTTCTGGAAGCTGGGAAGTTCATGATCAAGGCAGGCAGGTTTGGCTGCTGGCAAGAGCTCATCTTCCAAAGAAGCAGGGACACCACATCCAGCAGAAAAGTGCGAGAGCTCTCGATCAAAGGAGCAGGGACATCACGGCCAGCAGAAAAGTGCAAGAGCTCCCTACTGCTGGCTGGAGCCTCTTCTTTTAAAGGCCTTCACCCCGCCCCCTCGAGGCCTCTCTACATTAGCTCATTCATTGCCACACCTGGATTTCGGAGGTACACATTTGACCAATAAGCCTCTAACATGCGCACCTTTTGAAGGATCTAGAATAATTGGCAGGTGATACCAATGCGAAATATCTGAAGCCCGTGTCACACCCTGTTTTTCAAGCTTACAATATACAATCTAGCAGCCCCTCCCAAAGGAGCTTATGCAGACAGCAAAAAGATGCAGGGCAGCTGATAAAGTAAAGGTCAGACCCCAACAATTCCCCCTTTTTATTTTAATTGAAGGCGTCCAGGATCTGTCTTAGGTCGTGGAATGTGATAACCCTCTTTACCCATCATGGGAATAAGCAACAGCATGGTTGCCTCCCTGTCTTAGGTTAGTAAGGCATCCACTCCATCTTACCCGTCACCGATACAAAGACTCACATCTCTTTCAACACATGAAACCATACTTGGGGTGGGGGTCTTACTCTTGCTGCTGTTCCAACAGGATTTGCTGTATTGCATGATTTTTAGTCTGCTGCTGCTGCCATCGGCTGCGAAAGTGATAAATGAGAAAAATTATACCTAAATTTAACATTCCAATTCAGGTGGCAATGCCAGACCAATTCTTTAACAGGTTAAAGACTTAGGTGGAACTCGGGTCTCATTCAGAGCCTTAATTTCTCTAATTATCAAAAGTGGTTAAACAGGTGTTACACAAATATCTTCGAACAGTGGGGAACAAGACATATGAGAAATATCATACAGTATCATACAGATCTTGCATCGTTAGTTTTTCGGTTTTACAGCATTATGCCCGCTTGCAAATGTTCATTAATTTGCTTTTGAGTACTTAGGGCAATAACAGTTTGTTCAGCCAATTTTGCTGTGGCCAGTAAATGGTGCATAGCCAGTCCCACCGCATCAGCAGCCATAGTTGCAGCCACGGTGGCTGCCACAACAATGGCTGTAAATCCGAAGTCCTTTCTGGTCTGAAAGAACTGAATGTTCTGGGCATTCACTTCCAATGGAACAGGAATCATTGTGGTGATGCGGACAACAAGGGAGGAGTCGTGAAGTCCCTCCTAGCAGGAACAAAGCCCAGTGCAATTCCACATCATTTTGATGCACCTGTCCCATCAGAAGCAGAAAGCTGACGTACAAGGCATTCCAGAACCCACCGAGGACCATCACTTTTCTGTGAAAAGACACAAACACTACCTCGACCCCAGATTAAAACCGGGTGGGGTCCATGCCATTGATTATCAATGGGATCTCTCCACATGACCTGTGCATAGGGTCAGCCACTAGGATGACAATGGTGTTCAGTTGCTGTATTATTGTTAACATCCAAGGTTAAAAAATTAATAAAGAGGATATGATTAAGTATGTCTCGTGGAGCAGTATACTGTCCCTTTTTGTTTTTAAGTAGATAATTTTTTTCTAATATAATTTTTATTTTTTTTTATTTTTTTCCACATTTATTAGAAGTATATTGCGATACAGGATACAGATGAGGGGGAAACATTGTCAAAACTGTAGCAATCAATGTGTATAAACTTTGATAACCAGGGGTAATGCTAACACATAGATAAGCTACTATGGGTTTCATCTAATGCAGTTTCCCCCAGAAGAACTCATGTGTTAATTGGGTATCTAGTGTAGG
>PVKS010028568.1:0-20420 GCA_004027875.1 Aplodontia rufa
ACCATTTCATCTCTGGAAAATATCTTCAGGGCAAACAGAGAGTGGAGATGCATTCATGAAAAACTACTAAATCCAAGCAATAACAGCGAGTCTGCGGTCTGAACACTTCAATTCCCTCCTAGCTCAGTCTAACAGAAGCACTATCCTGAGGGGACGTGGCCAAGGACAAGGGGTGTCCACTCACACCTTTTACAGCTCTCAGCCTGCAGTTTCAACCCAGAAAGCCAAGGAACCAGCATTTCTCACCCCATACCCAGTTCTGTCTCGCAGGTGAGTTAATATTTCAGGTCAGTGTGACCAAGAATCCCAGGAATTCCTTATTGTTTGTAAGAAGGTTATACTTACTAAAATGTTATACAGATTTTAACATATTATCTATTGAAATCCTACCTATCTTCTTGCCAGAAATTGGAAAAAAATCATTTAGAAATAAAAGGATGCAGGATAACGTAAATAGTCTAGGACAGCAACAAAGTTGGAGGACTCGTATTTCTTGATTTCAAAAACTCTACACAAAGTTATATTAACCATAACAGTACAGTGCTACATAAACCATGGACATATACATCAATGAAATTGAATTGAAAATTCAAAGATAAATTCAAATATATATGGTCAATGTATTTTCAACAAGGGTCCCAAGTCCATCCAGTAGCGGTGTTAACAGTCTCATCAATAAATTATACTAGTTCAACTGTATATCCATATGTTGGTGAATTAAGTTGAATGCCTTCCTCATAATATACACAAAAACTAACTTAAAATGTAAAAGTGAAAAGTTCAAAACTCTTTGAAGAAAATATAGAAAAACATATTTGTGACATTTCGGGTTAGAGTGGTGGCTGAGCGGTTGGAATTCTTGCCTGGCAAGTGTGAGGACCTGGGTTCAAAGCCCACCACCATACATACAACTGAGTGTTGGAGAAACAAAGACCAGATAAATAAATAAATGAAGTTGATTGTCTCTTTCCTCTCTCTCTCTCACTCTCACTCTCTTAAAAAAAAAAAGAAAATGTTTATGATATAGGTTGGGTATTTTTATATGGCAAAATTGTTTTTATTATTTTAAGAGAGAGAGAATCAATTTTATTTAGATTTTTATCTATTTTTGTTTTTCCAACACAAAGTTGTGTATGTGTTGCTAGTGTTAAAACCCAGGTGCTTGCACCAGCCAGGAAAGCACTCTACCACTGAGCCACCGCTCCAGCCCTATATGGCAAAAATATTTTGAAAGTACAACAGAAGAAAATAACATTTTATTTAGACTCTCACAAAATCAAGTTTGATACTGCAAGCAATATTATCAAGAATGTGAAGACAACCACAAAATAGCAGAACATATTTGCAAATTTTCTACCTGAACAAGGTAATTATATCCAGAATATCTGAAAATGTTTTGATATCCAGTATTGAGATAAATAATCTCATTAAAAGTACATAAAAGATTTGAGTATATATTTCTTCAAAGAACGTATACAAATGTCCTTTAAGACATGTCCTTTAAGTACATGAAAAAGTTCAACATTGACCATCATCAGAGAATGCAAGCTGATAAAATACAGACATTAGTGAATGTTGATGAGGATGGAAACTTTCATATATAGCTTTGGGGAATGCAAAATGATAGATTCACTTCAGAAATTTCTTTGGCAGTTCTTCAAAATGTTAGTCATCAAGTTACCATATGACCCTATAATTCCAGTCCTAGGCATATATCCAAGAGAAATGAAAACATATATATAGAGAAGAACTTATAAATGGGAGTTTTCAAAAGCATTATCTGTTAGTTGCTGAAAATTAGAAACAACCCAAGTCTTTATGCTTGGATAAACGAAATATAATGCACTCATATATCAGAATATTATCGGCTGACAAAAAGAAACGGAATACTAATTAATGTAATATAAACCGATCTTACTGAAGGGAGTGAAACCATACCCTTACAAAAGGAAACACATTGCATAATTCCATTTACATAAAACCTTCAAAAAGAGCAAAATCCATAGAGAAAGAAAATAGATGGGAGGTTTCCAGAAGATAGGGGCAAAAAAAGAAAGAAAAATGCAGCGGCTGATAATGAGTGAGGGAATTCCTTTTGGTGTTATGAAACATTCTAAAGTGAGAACAAGATAATGTTTCCACATCTGTGTAGAAACTGAACATTGATTTGCACAACTTACATAGTTGAATTGTGTGGTATGAGTTATAGCTAAATAAAGTTGTTTTTATAAAAGGAAAAAGAAATTTCTATGCATTATACCTTAGGCACCTTCTTGTGTGTGTGTGTGTGTGTTTGTGTTTGTGTGTGTGTGTGTGCACTATGCCAATTCTCTCTCCCTTCCAAATGGTTACCATTAGGAGTCACATCAACAACTCAGTTTTCTCTTGCTCCAGATCCTATTTTCATAACTTTGGTCACAGTTCACTCCAATGTTACTGCTCCTGAGTAATTTTTTTTTTTTTTTTTTGGTTTCTTCCACATGTCCACCAATAGGTTTGATGTTACAGACATCCTGGATGCTGAACCCTAAGCATGGTGTTTCCCAATTACAGTTATATCTACTCTACAGGGCTTCGTTGGCACTGCGGGAGTTGCTGCTCTTACCCTGGGTGCACCAAACCCTCCGTGTTTCCTCTCCAGTTCTTCATTGCCCCCTGAGCCTGCCAGGCACTGCAGACCAAGTGGTCATTGCTCATCCTTGAATACCTTGCCAGAGTCCCTGGGTTCACATGCAACAGCACTCCACTGTGATGTTCCGTGCAACCAGGTGAATATTGTGATTGACAACTATTTCAAATTTAATTCCATTGGAGTAATCACCAGTGGTTGGTTATTCATATTTTATATTTCATGCAAGAATTTTCTCAATTTTCACAGTCATTTTCTCCATGTACACATATGTATAAAGCTGGCCAGAGCAAGGGATAGTCACCACACTACTGAAGTACACAAGTGGATTTCCTCAAGGCTATGAATGTGTGGATTCAGAAGACTATTTTTCTCTTTATCCGTCTTTTAATACTTGCATCCTGCTTTTAAGGTAAGCTTTTATCTTACAGATAGCATGTAAATATTTATTTACAGCATTAGTTTGTCAGACATGCCCATAGCTAAAGTGAACAGTATATAAGGCTTGAATTTTCTGGAAGGAAAGCCAGTCCTCCTGCAAACAGATCCTTCTCACTTCTCTGCTTCTGCATTTAGTATGCACTCTCACCTAAGCACACAGCAGTGTACACTGTGATTATTAATTTATTTCCATGCCATGGTCTTCTGTGTTTCTCTTTTGTACCTCACTCTTTAGATCCTTAAGGGCAGGGACAATGTATTATTCAATTTTTGTTTTTATCTCCTAACATCTATCCTAGGCAGTGAGCAAATGTGTTCTGAATATGTGAATCAAGTTGTACTCCAATCTATATTTTTCTGCCACACTTCCTTATCAAGCTCCTTGAAATAAAATTTCTTATTCATCACATTGCTCCAACAAATCATAAAAGTTGGGTCCATTCTAGATACTCATTAAAGATTAGTAAAATTGAGTTTTGAGTTGCCCCTAGCATGTGTTAATTAGTGATAATTATTATTAATTCATCATTAAAAGATTATAATTTGAATCTCTAAACCATTATTTCAGGGCTCATCACTGAATATTAAGGGAAGAAGAATTCTTATTTGACGACTCTGAGAGTAGACCTCCCCTGATAGGCCTTTAAACACAAGCTAGACAGATGCATTTTATTTAAAGTATAAGATAAAATTACTATTTGATATTCAGCCCTGTGTATGAGGATAGCCTTTTTTGCTTTTCTGAATTCTAGTAATTGTCTTGTTTGTAGTCCCTCATTGCAGACCTTTGCCTCCTGCCAACTGCTTGCCAGACGTGGCCTCAATGCTAAGAAGACGGAGGTTCCCAGAGAGCATAAGATACATATTGAAATCAAACACTCTTCTAAAACTATTGTTTTCCAATTTCCACTAAATCATCCTTCTGGTGACCCTTCCTGCTCAGAGGATTTCAAAACACTTAACTAAAGAATAACTAAAATAAAAAGTCATTATTCATAGATGCTTTGTACACCTGAAGGGTAAAGTTAGTTTTTCTTCTGTGTGTTATTTATACCAATGATGATTTTTTTTCCTTTCTGAAATTCTTTCATCAGGTGAGTTGGCTTCACTTTGACTTTTTCTGCTTAGCAATTGGATTTAAGTATCAGACTATAGCTTCCTCCGTGGTTTCTAAATTCAAGGTCAGAATGAAAGATTTGAAAACATAGTGGGGATTCCTTCTATCTCAGGATATATATAGTCTTGTCCCCAAAGTTCTAGATTTATGGAATATGTTTCAAAATCTTACTCCACAGGATACTTCCTTTGTGACTTTGGCAATGTTACACAAACTCTCTGAGTCATGGCTATCTTACCTGAAAAAAAAAGACATTTTTTATGATACCTGAAAAATAAAATAGCTCAGTTAAAAATGCACTGGAGGAAATTTTTTATTTTATTGTGGAGTTTTTTTTTACACAATCATAAATGCATTTATAATAACAATATGATAGGACCCTGATCCTAATCCAGAATCACCCCCACATTACCCATGCCCCAGTCTCTTGACTCTTCTATATTTCCCCCTTATACATAAATGTCTGTATATGTATATACATACACACATATATATATATATATATGATTGTGTATTTTCCAGAATTAAATGATTGCCTAAATACTATTTGTCTTCTCAGAGGAATAAAGAGTAAGAATTTAATAATTTATTCAAATTCTTAGTTTAAGAATTAAAGTAGGAGTGACATCAGCAAGATGGCAGACTAGGAAGGTCCAGACCCTTATTCCCCAATTAAAATGTTATACATACAGTAGAAAGTCCCTAAAATAATTTCATAAGTACTTTGATAGTCAAAAATCTACAGCAACTAATTTAGCAACCAATCAAGAATAAGCCACATTCAAAATAATAAGAAATTTCATGTGGTTTTTACTTGTTCTTGCCACTACACTTTTACTTGTGGTGTGGCACAATTCAGGGGAAGTGTAAAAACATTTTCCATTTTCATTCCTGTGAATCAAAAAGATCAGAGCAGAATTCATTTGCAAAGTTCTAAGCTGAGTCACCTGAGGCAGCTCAGTCAAAAATACTACTGTTTAGATCTCAGGCTGGTAAAAATCACACAGGTTATAGCAAGCATGGCTCATGGAAGCCAAGAGAACACAGAGAGGCCTGGTACAAGAGAATTACTGAGTGAAAAAATACAGCATAAGCATGAGACTCTCACATGTAATGAGACTTTTAAAACAGCTACATATAAGGAAAATCTGGAGGGAAAAGAATGCAGACACAGTCCAGGAAAGGCATACATCCAGAAAAGTTCCAAGAAGACCTTAAGTCTTCACATTGGGCTGATTATAAGTCTCATAGCTTGATTGCCTAATTAATGAGGGTTTTCCCTGTGTGCTGCCAGTGTGCAAAGGCTGGGAGAGGTGATTCCGCTTTCAAATGTCTGGTCTTTCATGTGTGCTTTTAACTACAGATCACAACAGAAGGAAGGGAGGGAGGGAGGGAAGGAGGAAGGTAGGATTGAAAGAAGAAAATACGCCCATTCAAAGGACTATGCTCAGCTCCAGGATCTGGCCTTGATAAAACACACACATTGGATTTACTAGAAAATATGCTAAAGCAATTGTTTTAAATATGTTTAACCAGGAAGGGGGACAGATCTAAAAGAATTCAGGAAAACGATATCTAAACAAAATGAGAGTGCAAACAAAGAAATAAAAAATATTTTTCCAAGAACCAAACAGAAATTCTGGAGCTAAAAAATAAAGTAACTGGGTTGAAAAATTCACTAAAGATTTTAACAGCTGATTCAAACATACAGAGAAAAAAAAGTTGAAGTCAGGTCATAAAAAGTACATTGTGTCTGAGGAGAGAAAAAAACATGAAGAAAATTAATCAGGAAAAAATACCTATGACCACATAAATTTGTTAATAGAAAGACGATTAAAAAGAAATGAAATCTGATATTTAAAAAGACATTAATAAATAGTAATTCTTACATAGAATGGGGAGGAGGGAAAGTACAATTTAGAATTTCTGTATGTCATTAAAATCAAGTATTATCAGCATAAAGGGCTTTATTATAAGTTTAAAATTGTCAATAAAAGCCTTGTAAAAACCACAAAGAACCACATTGTATATACACAAAAACAATGAAGAGAGAATAATCAAAGCATAAAATATTTAAAAATTCAAATCACAAACACATAAGGAAAAGAACAAGGGAACCAGGAAACGTAAAACAATTAACAGAACAACCATAGTAATTCTGTACCTAAAAGCAATTATTTTAGGGCTGAGCAGTGGCTCGGCAGTTACAGCGCTTGCTCAGCATGCACAAGTACACGGGTTCAAACCCCAACACCTACATACACAACTAAGTGTCAGAGCAACGAAAGCCATGTGAAAAACTCAATAAAAATTGATTCTCTGTCTCTCTCTCTCTCTCTCTCACTGTCCTTCTCTCTTTAAAAATTATTATTATTATTATTATTTTAAATATAAATGGAACAAAATCTCAAACAAAATGATCATGGAACGGATAAATGAATTCAAGATCCAACCTTATGCTGACTATTAAAAAAAATACTTAAGGTTTAGGAAAACATGTAAGCTGAAATTAAGGAGGCAAAGAAGTATATTCCATGCATGGTTAAAAAAAAGAAAAGAGCACAGTAATTATACTTATATCAGAAAAAGACAGACAAGTCAAAAATTGTCATACGAAACAATGAAAGCTGAGTCACAAATTATTAAATAATTTTATATATATATACACATGTATATTATACCTATGTAATATATGCGTACATATATACAAACATGTATATTATACATATATAATATATACATACATATATGTAATAAATACAATAATAAACTACCTAAATATACAAAATAAACATCAATAAATCTGAAGAAAGAAGTAGGCTGTGAAATAATAATAGTAAGAGGCTTCAGCATCTTTTTATTATGGATAGATCAGCCAGGAAGAAATTCAATAAGATAAAAGAGCTGTTTACCTAATATCATAGAATACCGATTCTTCGCAAGTGTATGCAAAACATATTCCAGGACAGATTAAAAACTAGGCGATGTAAAAAGTATTAACAGATTTAAGAAGACTGAAAGCATTCAAAGTATCTTATCTGATAACATTGGAGTAAAACCAGATATCAACAAAAGAATGCAGGAAAATTTACAAATATGTGAAATAAAGCAAAACACTCTTCAACAACTAATAGGCGAAACCAGAAATTAAAAGAAACTTAGAGAATACCACAATACAAATGAAAATGGAAACACAATATATCAAAAATTATAGGTTGAAACAAATGCCACCCTAAAAGGGAAATGCTACAATTTGAGATATTCAGTGCCCAAATGGCTCATGAACTGGAGGCTTGTCCTGAGCGCAGTGGTTTTACATGGTGGAACCTTTAAGAAATGGAGCCCAGCATGAGGTGATTAGGCAATTGGAGACATTATCCTCAGAAAAAATTAATGCTGGTCTTGTGGAGCAAGCTAGTCTTTGTGAAAGCATGTTCTTATAAACCAAGCCTACCCCACACGATAACCTCTTGCTCACAACTGTTGCAGACTTGACCTGAGGCACCAAGGTAGTCTTATGGCAGCCTGGTAGAACACATCATGGGACACCAGGAGATGTGCATATAAGCAGTCATGCCTCCAAGTCATTCAGATGCACCCCTGGATGCCTACGGATTGTCTCTGCCCCCAGATAACAGCTGCTTTTGATATTCATTCCTATTAATCTTTAGTTTATAAAAAAAATATTTATGACCCATACCTGTTTTCAAGAATGTTTTTCAGAAGTGCAGCTACATCTTTTCTCCCCAAAGATTAGGTTAATTGAGTTGATTAGAAAGCCTCTGTTTCAACTCAATAAATATTGTGGCAAGAACTAAGGGGTCAAAGTTGCTTTGCGAGCACTCTGCCCAGCCACCTCTGCATACCAATTGTTTTTTCACGCCTTCGTTTCACATAGAAGTCTGAGCATCTGAAGCTGTCCACAGCCTACAACCAGTTCCCTTTCCACTTGACCATGTTGTGATGAAGATATTAGGGTCCTTACCAGAGGTCAAACAGATAGGTGGGTCAACCAATCTTGGACTTTCAGACTTCTAAAGTATGATCTCTCTTTTTTTAATAGAGTAACAAGACTCAAGTGTTTTGTTGTAACAACTAAAAATGGGCTAAGACAAATGCTTACATTAAAAAAGAAGAAAGAAATCAAATGTGCAATCTAACCTTGTACATCAAGGAACTAGAAAAAAAATAGTAACTTAAACTTTGCAGAAGAAAGGAAATAATAAAGACCAAACCAGAAATAAAAATAATATGAAATTAAAAGTTAATTTTAAATATCATGTAAAACTAAACATTTATTTTTAAAAATACAAACAAAATTGATAAAACTATAGCCAGAATAAGAAATAAAGAAAATACTCAAAGTCAGAATTGAAAGAAGCATTGTAACTGATCTTACAATAGAAAAGGTCATAAAGGTTAGCATATTAAAAGCAACCAAATTCAGCAGCATATCAAAAATATTATATATCATACCCAAGAGGGATATGTTCCAGAAAGGCAAGGATGGCTCAACACATAAAAGTCAGCCACTATAATGAATGATATAAACAGAAAAAAGGAAAAGGAAAACGTGATCATCTCCATTTAGCCAAATTCAGCACCTTGTATGATAAAAACATTCCACTAATCAACAGAAGAAAATACTTCAACATAATAATCTCCAATCAACATTAACAATAAAGACATTACCCTCATTGACAAAACACTGAAAGCTTTTCTCAGAAAATCAGGAACAAGACAGGATGTTTGTTTTCATCACTTCTATAAACACATTTCTAGAACAATTAGGCCTGGAGTGGGGGAAAGCAACCAAATATAAAACGAAGAAGAAAAATTACTACTGTTTACAGATGACATGATCTACATAGAGAACTTCAATGATTCCATACACCAAAAAATAAAAAATAAAAAAAAGATTCAAACAAATGAAGTCAGCAAAGTTGCAGGATACAAAATCAGAATACAAAACTAATATATGATTCTACATGCTAAAAATAAATGATATGAAAGAAAAGTATACAATTATATATTTTGTATTGCAAATGCAAAACACATTTAGGAGCATATTTAATTAATTTGGTGAAAGTCTTGAATTCTGACAATTACAAAAGATTCTGGAAAGCAAATAAAGATATACATAAGGGAAATAAAGTTAAGTTCAAAGATTGAAATGCTTAATAATTAAAATATCAATACTATCCAAAGTGACTTACAGATTCAATGCAATTGAATCTCAAAAAATATTGAGATAAAAAATCTCAATGATACATTTTTAGGGGGAATACAAATATCAATTTTTTTAATTTATATGGAATCTAATGAAACCCTAAATATTCAAAATAATCTCAGGGGAAAAATAAAGCAAGAGGTCTCCCATTTTCCAGTTTTAATATTTATTACAAAGCTATAGTAATAAAAAATATTGTGGTACTGGATTCAAGGTAGATTTATACACCAAAGGAACATAACAGAGCCCAGAAGAAAATCCTTATGGTTAAATGATATTCTACTAGAATGCTAAGACCATTCAATGGAAAAAGACAGATTTTTTAACTAATGGAACTGGGAAAACCAGATACTTGAATATAAACATAAATTGGTCCCTTGTCTGACACTATATACAAAAATTAACTCAAAATGAATCAAAGACTTAAATGTGAGTGCTGAAACTAGTGAACTGTTATAAAAAAAATGTAAGGAGAAAACATCATTATATTTCATTTGGCAAGGTATAGGACCCAAAAGCACAGGCAAGAAAAGTCAAAGTATGTAAATTGGACTACATCACAGGTAAAGTCTTTTGCACAATACACGGAAGGAGGGAAACATTCATAATCGCATATCTGATAAGGAGTTAATATCCAGGATGTTTAAAGAACTCCAACAATAACTTTTTAAAAAATCTATTGAAAAGTAGGCAAAGACATTCAATAGACATTTCTCCATAGAAATTATACAAATGGTCAAGAAACACATGAAAAGTTCCTCAAATCACTAGTCATTAGGGAAATACAAATCAAACTACAATTCAATTCCATTTTACACTCCTTTAGATGATTATTAAGAAAACAGAAATAAGGCTGTAGAAAATGGAACTCTGTGTTCATTACTGATGAGAATGTAAAATGGCACAGCCACTGTGGAAAACAGTATGATGGTTAAGAAAATAAATATCAAATTAGCATATGCATCAATATAAATCAAATTACCAGAAATTCCACTTTTTAATATAAAAGTAATTGAAATCAGAGATCAACATAGAAAGTCATGTTCTAGCAGAGCTACTTATAATGAAAGATTGCACAAACCCAAGTTCCCATTGATTGACAAATGAATAAATGGAATTTTTAAAGTCTTGCAAAGAAAAGAAACACTGATACATGATACAACATGGATGAACCTTGCATGTGCTGCACCAGGTGAAATAAGCCAGAGTCACCTAGGGACAAATACCGGGTGACTGTACTTACATAATGTACGCACAGTGGCCGATTTCATAAAGGCAGAAAGGAGAAGGATCATCCCCCAGTGCTAGGCACCTATGCAAAGAGTAACAGGGAGATTTTTTTTTTAATTTATAATAAGTTTCAGTTTGGGAAGATGATAACTGTTCTGGAGATGGAAACTAGAGTTGGCTGCACAATATGAATGTATTTAATGGCAGAGAACTGTACATGTAAAAATGCTTAAGAGAGTAAAATATTTTAGAATAAAGTTAAATTAGAAAATTGTTAGACATATACCTGAAATATGAAAGCAATTTTCTACATTTATCTTTGTTATCACTAAAATTCAAATAAACAAGAAAATATAAACACTTCAAAAAACAGAAATTGGCAAAAGTTGTGACGTTGCAATGTTACAAAGAAATTTAAAAATATAAAGGAATCAAGTGAGGTAAAAAGGGAGAGAGGATAGAAAATAGTCAATAGGAACTACAGGGAGCAGAACAGAGCAAAACGATTTAGAATGGAAAGTTCAGAGACAGCAACAAATGGAGTGGGACTTAGTGTGCAGCCAGATCACGCTAGAGAGTTTAGACAGTCTTTTAAAGAACTGTTACCCTATGAATGGAATTTTTGTACAAAAGTACCTACCAGTTTTACTTATTTTAGCAATGTTCTGTGAAGGACAAAGGATTGGGAAAAGACCAGCTTTGGGTGACTTTTTTTTTTTTTAATTTAAGAAGTGTTTTCCACCGTTTACTCTTGTTATCAAAAATAGTTCAACTCTTCTTGCAAAACAAAAACAAAATAGTACATACTGGACACATACATCACTTTTTTTCTTCTTATAGCTGTAGCCCACCCCCATCCCACCAAAAGAGACCAAAAAAAAAAAAATCCCAACAAAAACAACAATGGAAACAATTACACCTGACCACATTCACAGAAAATGACACCAGGATACACTACAACACAGAAGGAGGTGTCATCTGCTCTGTGTCCACAGGTTTCTTCTCCAGGTCTTGTACTAGGTGAGTAACCATCATTGAACATGTGTGTGCCAAATCAAAACAACTTCAGCACGTGTCGCATCTCACTAGAGATGGTGAACGCAGTAGAAATTGGAACTTTTCCAGCAGTATTTTTCTTTAAATAAGCACTGTCAAAGCAGCAACTCTGTTTTTAAATCATAAAGTTATTTCTTTACACCTAGTCAGTCCTTGTTTTACTTGGGCTGTGCTCTTTCAAGCAACTGACTAAATTTCCCTTCAACAGAATGTTCATCTTCCCAGTAAAAATTAAAGGGAAGAAGTACATTTAAGCTGAAACAGCTTGTGCTTTACATATAAAAGGGCATTCTAAAGGAAATCCTCCTAACTTCAAACCTACCTAAATGCACAGGCTTCTTAAGAAGGCATTTTCAGTAGGCCTCAATAGAGAAGCCTTTGTAATGAATAGCACCCTAAAAAAAAAAATAGGAGCATATTCAAAATAAAGTCTGTGGCAAATAAACAGGAAACAGATTAAAGAAGCAATAAGTTACATAAATCTGGATAAGTTTTGGGGCATTATTCCAAAATTATTTTAAATAAATCCCAATTTTGAAATAAAATCTTTATATATTTTTTTAAAATTCTGTCATAGCCTATGTAGTCTAAGTTTTATATTAGATTTATCTCTGGGAGGTTGGGGTTAGAATTAGGTTTGCCATAGCAGAACTAAGGAAGTCGAGAGATGAAATTAGAACATTTTTAAGAAGTTTATAAAAATGGAACATAATAACTGGTACAGATTTAAATAAGAGTTCACTGATGCACAGTCATTCCTTCTTTCTAGGTACATGGTCCAGTGATAAGTTCTGATTAAGGAAATACGAAGAAAGACACTGCATTTACCTTCCTGTGTCTCTCTGAGTGGACAGTGCTGAATTCTTTCTTTCTTTCTTTTTAAAGAGAGAGAGGCAGAGAAAGAGAGAAACAACTTTATTTAGTTTTTCACATGGCCTTCGATGCTCCAACACTTAGCTGTGTACGTGGTGCTGGGGTTTGAACCCGGGTCCTTGTGCTTGCCAAGCAAGCGCTGAAACCACTGAGCCACCACTCCAGCCCCCAGTGCTGAATTCTTGAGCCTCACACTGACAAAATGACTTGGTGAGACAACATTGTCTTTGTCTAACTGCATCCCTGAGGGGTTCTGGTGAGCAGAATTCCACTTGCCAACTTTCTCTGGATACATAACATAGTAGAAAACAGTCCTTTGATATTGCTTTGCTATTCAGATTCGGATGTTTTATTTCACTGCAATATAATTTAGGCTAACCTGAATAATACATTATCCACCCTCATCTTTTCATCATCAGAAGAGGAATTCACAGCAGAGCCCAGTCTCAGGAAGAAGTTCATTCATATTGTGTAAAAAATTTCCTTTTCAAGATTAGAGAAAGAGATGAAGAAGAGACCACCAGATGGTTCAGTAGAAATAGAGCTAATGACCGTTGTGGAGTCCTTGAGTTTATAAAATGCCTCCAGTGAAATGCTCAGGGTTTTAACACTTTGCATTCATAGAGATAAACTAATTCGTTAATGCTGTTGTATAATCATTATTGGATTTACTATGTGGAAGTGTTGTTCCTCTCCTTTTTAGATAAAATAAAGAAAGAAATGCAAGATAAAACTTCAAAAAAGAAAGTGTTAATTTTATCCGGAGTTTTACATAAAGCGTGAATGATGTAAAATCATAGAAATGTGATTATCTATTGAATAATAGCTTCACTGTCTTGATAATGACTGACCCTCTGCAAGGTTTTGTTAACTTACTAAGGGGTTTTCAGAAAGAAGCCAATTATTCCATCAATAAGACTTATCTCAGTGTTGACAGCAACGGCAAAAGTATAATAACCTAAGTAAATAAAGATCTTTTGCCATTCTACATAAACAGCATTAAGATCTCAGTTTATGTACACTGGAAAGATAACAAGCACATATTCAGCCTTCTGTGTAGCTAATGGGTAGCAGTGAGCTGCCATTTGTTAGAACCTGAAGGAAGTTTTTGCGACAGAGCTGACTCATTTTCATTTATAGGTGACTCTTTGCCCTTTGGATCCCACCCTCCCTCTTTCTTGCTTTAGAATATAGATATGGTTCTCAGAAGCACATTTTGACCCATGGAGTCATTGTTGTATGATCAAGAAAACAGATTTGTCTACATCCAGATTTCTGGTTTAGTGATAATAACTCAATCCCTTCCTTAAGTCACTTTTGATCACATATTCTATAACTTGCAAATAAAGAGTATTCCATAACTAATCAAAACTTAATATGCAATAAACATTTTTCTAAACCCTTTAACATATTTACTTTCAACTTTAAAGCCACTTAAGACATGAGGATATGATTCCCAATAATATAGGTGAAGAAATTGTGGATTGGATGGAAAGACATTCATACCCTAGTATGTGCTTCTGAGCTATCTCTTCCTGCAATCAGTTGCTGGATCTCAACAATGTGCTATTCACTGTACTGTCCTCATGACTACCTAAACACAGTGGTTTCCAGTCTTTGTCTTCTCTTTCAGCAGCAGACAGTATAGTTTCCAAGCCAGAAACCTTCTCCAGAAACAGATCAATTTCCTGCTTTGTTGCTAGCTGTGTAATTCAGGACAAGCAAGAGAATGTCTCCAAGCCTCTGTTTCCATGAAGAACTGTTATAATGATTAAATTCAATATTGTTCTTCCAGATCCTGGCATACCAGAAGACCTGGTACTTGTCTACACTTCAGCCACTGCCTTAAACTCTGTAGGTGGACTTGCTTAGTCTTCATAGTGACCTCATGGAATAAGTAATAATAGTACTCTGTGTTTAAAAAATAATCAAAGGGAGGTAGAGTGTGTAAATGACTTGCCTGAGATTGTCCCCATAGTGATAGAATAGAGATCTTTGCCTTGGTCATCTGTGCCAGAGCCCATACTCTACCCCCCCATGTGAATGTATTCCCATTGCTCCATCCTGCATTTCAGTTCTTCCACGGACCATGCACTGTTCAGAGACCATATTACCTTCTGCCCCAATGAAACAGCTGCTTCCTATGCAACTCATTTTCCTCTCAGAGTGCACATCAACGTGATCTGCACACAATTCCTACTAGCCGTGCCTGATCATCTCTGCAGTCCAGCTACATGTGGCATTGCTCTTCTCCACCCCCAAACTAATTATGCTTCTAGTCACACCCATTATTGCAAACACCAAGTTAAATGACTAATTACACACTCCCAGCAAGCAATCCTATTAGAGTCCCAGTCAAGCATCTCATTACAGCTTTCCAGCCAAACATCTCATTACCAGGTCTGGACACATCTCATTGCCCAAACCGCCACTGTCTGCTATACACATTTAAGAAACTCACATATAAACCTCTGGTTTTGGACACTGGTATCATTAGACCTGTTTTGTCATATCCCATTTTACATCAGTTCCTGAAAACCCATTCAATTAATTTCTG
The DNA here is from genome assembly GCA_004027875.1 of Aplodontia rufa. Lineage (NCBI taxonomy): Eukaryota > Metazoa > Chordata > Mammalia > Rodentia > Aplodontiidae > Aplodontia > Aplodontia rufa. The sequence continues at coordinate 15,134 of PVKS010028568.1, forward strand.
AGAGGCAGACCATGTCCAGTTCTGGAGCACCTGGTGGGGGGGGTGGGATAAAATTAGAAAAAGCAGTCAGAAAGCATGTGTTGTAATTTTTTAAAACTACAAAGTCAGCAATGCTTTGTTGGCAGATAGCTGTCAAGGTTGCAGAATGTTCATCTGCTAAATATAGAAAATTCCTAATATATTTTTTATAATTTTTCTGATTTTTTTCTAAAACATATGTAACATTCAGTAAAAGGAAAATCAAAATTAAGAAACACACAAAAAAGAATCACAAATCACAGTACCAATTTAATATGCAATAATTGGGAAGGAAAATGTCCACCTGAAGCCCATGTATTAGTTTGGTCACCAGCTTTTGGTACTATTGGGAGGTGATGGTTCCTATAAGAAGTGGGGGCTAAAGGAAGAAAGGTCGTTAGGGAAATAGCTTTAAAGGGGATACTGGAATCTCAGCCCTTCCTGCCTTTCTCTTTTGTGTACTCTCTGGCATGAGATGAGCAGTCTCTTCTACCATGTGCTCCCACCCTGATATATGGCATGTATACAGGTCCCAAATCAATGGAGTCAATCAACTATGGGCCAATCAAAACCTCCAGAATTCTGGGTCAAAATAAACCTCTTTTTAAGCTGACTGTCTCAGGTGGTTGTTGTAGTGGCAGGTTGCTGGTGAATATATAACATGATCATAAACTGCAAGTTTTACATTGTTTTAGCTTTAAATGGTCATTTGTTTGAGGTAAGCAGAATTATGGGTCCCAAGAAGACTCTCCATTCTAGTCCCTGTGACAGTGAATATGTTACCCTAAGTGGAAAAAGGGACTTTGCAGCTGTAATTAAGGACACCCATCACTGGACCTTAAGATAGGAAGAATATTCTGAATGATTTTTGTGGGTCTAATGTCATCAAATGAGTCTTGAAAAGCAGAAGAAGAAAGCAGAAGGGAATCCAGGGTTTGTGAAGCTTCAGGTTTTACCCAGTCCCTATTTTGTGGTTATTGTTGTTTTTAAAGAGAGAGAAACAGTGAGGGAGAATCAATTTTATTTAGCTTTTCATGTGGATTTCAATGCTCCAACACTTCATCGTATATGTGGTACTGGGATTGGAACCTGTGTACTCACGCATGCCAGGCAAGCACCACGACCACTGAGACACTACTCCAGCCCCTACCCATTCCCTTTTGACTGGAAGAGGGAGGGGAACGTTTGCCAAAAGCTTAGGCACCTAAGTCCTATAATGACAAGGAACCGAATTCCGCCAAAAATTTAAATGAGTTTGAAAGTGAATTCTGCCTCAGAGTCATCAGAGAAGAATGCAGGTGGCTGGAACCTTAATTTGTTTATGGGAGACCCTGAGCAGAGAGAGTCCAGTGATGTCACGGCAGATGTCTGACCTAAAGAGCCATGATACAATGGATGAGTATTGTTTAAGTTGATAAATTTGTAGAAATATGATATATGTCAATCTAAAACTAACATAACATGCTGTATTATTCAATAAATTATAAATATAATATATATACTTTGAGATTCGTTCCTATCAGAATTAATTGAAAATAATTAACATATAAAATACACATTGACAAAATACTGAATATCAATACAATATTTACCTTGCTTATATCACAATTTATGCAAACACGTATTTGAAGACATAAAATATTATTTTGTGATTAAGAAGGCAGGGAGAGAGTATGGGGAGGGATCTAAGAAGACAATCAACAATGTAGCGTACTCTTTAACCCCTCTGAAAAATCAAATAATACACAATAATTTAATTCTGAAAAATTTTCAATCATACATGTATATACGTATATACATATACACATATATGTATATATATGTATATACGTATATACATATATATATATGTATGTAGAGAGAGAAACATTTATATCTCTTATAGGGAAGTAATATAGAAGAATAAAGAGACTGAGGTGTGAGTAATGTGGGAACAACTATGGTTTAGGATCAAATGCATACCATATTGTTACTTTATTCTCATTTATGATTGTACAACAACTCAAATCTTTAATAAAATTTTTAAAAAATGAAATAACAGTATCATGCAAAAAAAGACATGTTATAGACAGAAAACTAACATTCTGCATCCATCTTTGTGAAACAAATAGAATATATGTGTAATCAAAGATTAACTTTTACTTGAAAATATATATTCGTGAACAAAATGGATTATTCACACAATCTGTCAAATCTTGGATACATAAAGAACCTGTAGTTTGTACATATAACAAGCTGAAAATTTCTGAATCTTCATATCTACACCCAGTGCGTTTTTCAGATACCAAATTAATTCAAATTCAATTTTTCCCTTTATTCTGAGTCTCAATTTCACTTTTCACATTTAATAATTGATATCTTCTATTAATTATATGTGTTCAATAACTTAGATAATTAATTGAAACACAACATTTTTTTTGAGTTCTTACTATTAGTAAGTCCTCCCTCTGATAAGAAAAGTATTGTAGGTCAAGCGTGGCACAGATGGTTATCAAGCCACCAAGCAGAGGACTTGCACAGTAATGCGTGCTTGGACCTTTTATATGCATGAGTAACATATTTCCCTTGTGTTATTTTGGATTTTGGAATTTATAGAGTATTGGAGGTGGTATTACTTTGGCTAATATGCTTTCTTTTTTATTGACCATAAAATGTAATTGTGAATATAAAATTAGCAAATAAGAAATAACTAAGAATCAATTACTTGCTAAATTATGTGTGTGGGGGGGGGAGGTGATGGGTTAACCATCCTCCCAATCACAGTGTTGTACTAGAAAAAAAAACAGATGGGGGAATATTAAGTTTGTTTGTGAACACACACATTTAACTCTAAATCTTTAATGATATTAAGGAATTATTGTTAATTTTGTTTTGGTGTGATAATACTGCTGTGTATTTGTTTACAAAAGAACCTCTATTATAAATGCATAGTTAAATATTTACAGGTGAATTATACAATGTTTGGGGTTTAACAGTAATTGTTGAAGGAAAAGACAGAATACATGAGTGAAATGATAGGTAGAATAATATTTGCCGTGAGTGAGTTGTTCCTCTTTGAAGCTGGGATTGCAAAGACTCAATATATCATTTTCTCTTCTTCTTTATACTTTAAAATGTCTCAATTATTCAGAAAAAAATGCAAATGCTATTTAAAGTTATATAATACATTATTGCATATGGTATTTGTAAAAACTTTTAGGAAAACTTTTTTATTACAATTGAAAAGGTTTAAATTGTAAAATATTTCATTAAAAAATGTCAAATTCAGAGATTTAGTCTTAAAATGTAATAAAAAAATGTTGCTGTGCATTGTAGTCCATGCCTGAAATTCCACTTACTTGAGAGGTGGATGGCATACGCTTCACAAGTGTAAAGCCAGCCTCGATGCCTTAGTGAGACCCTGTCTCAAAATAAAAAACAAAAAGGACTCAGGATATAATTGTGTGGTAGATTGCCCCATGTTCAATGTCCTGTACTGCACACCCACACAAACGTGTACACAAGGTTATATGTGCACCAAGTGGTATATTAAAGCAAAATTTGGAGACAACCAAGATATTCAGTCATATAAAGAATAAATACATTTTACTATTGCACTGTAAACTACATATTATGCTTTTCAAGAGTTTTAATGTCAAGTGGTTAAACTCAAGATATAATACAAACTGAAATAAACTGGACTCAACATGATACTGTGTAACTGTTCCCTTATAGGAAATATGTGTATTCAATCATTCATTCCTGAAGATTTTAACTTACATTCAATCATTTGTGTGCCTGTTATGAACTCAGCACTATTAAAATTGGTGGGGTTGTAATGGTAAGAAATGTATAGTCTTTGCTCTCAAGGAATTTACACTTTTTGTCCTTTGCTAGTTTATTTCCAAGGTTAAATATTAGGTGCAATGACCAGCAGAACCTGGTCATCTCTGTTGATGTCCTTACCAGTGTTCTTAACAAACAGGCAGAAAATGACTAAGGGTAAGCTCTACAAACAACTATTGAATTCTTAGGAGAAATATTTATGTAACCTCTCTAGCATAATAGTAATGAAGTCTAATGCTGGGACTTAATCAATGAGTAGGTTTTAATGAACTGAAGAAAATATAGAGTGCATTAAAGGACAAAATATCTTAGGGGAAAAAGAAGCTCTGAATGAGCAAGAGGAAGAGCTCGTAGGATAACTGCAAACCATTAAGTATAGTAGGAATCTGGCCTCTGATCCCACATTAGCCCAGAAGGCAGGATGGCCCGGAGGTCTGTGATAGCGTACAGTAGCCTCTAACCATTATCCTAGGGAAGGGAGAAACCATGGGATGGTGATCTCTAGAGCAGAAATGTTCTAGGAATCTGAGGGCCTTTGAAACTGCACTCCTCATATTCTTCTGCAGCTGACAAACACAACCAAAATTAGACATGGAAGAAGTTGGATCTGAAATGTAGTCAAAGTCACAATTGATTCTTTGGTGGGAGTAGTGAGAAAGGAAGATTAAAGAAACTCAGGGGAATGGATCTGTGGCCCAGAACAAAAACAAAGGCAAAAAGGGAAGCTTATGGTGGGCAGGTAGCACTACCGTCCAGGTAGGAGGCGTGCAAATCTGATTCAAGGAGCTCATAAGGTGATGAAAGAATGGGTGGATTTGAGACCTGCTGGAGGGAGAAGTGACAAGACGGTGATAGGTTGGCTGTAAATGACGAAGGAAAAAGCCCGCTCCAAATGTGTAAGCTGAGACGAGGAGATGATTATTCCACCACTGGATCCAAGTGTGGAAGTGTTTGTTTTGACAATTAACCTTGCAGAAATCACAGACTCTCCAGCATGTTTTTGAGGGATGTCATTTTTGCCAGTAAGTGGCTTTTGGCTCAGAGCAGATGCCACACACCACAATGCAGTGTTAATGATCTATTTGCTCATTCACTTATTCCTTTAACATGTTCTTATGAACTTCCAGGAGCCAAACCTTTCATACTGGCAAAAGACTTCAGTCAACAGTGGGAAATATTCTCACAGAGATTCATATCGTAATAACATACACAACTCAAAATGCAACACACAAAAAATTTTGTTTCCTTATCATTCTTGTGATTTTTGTGTGTGGTGCAGCCACCTTGAATGATAAAAGTGGATCCTTTAATTATAAGTGGAATTATTATTGAATAAGAATAATTCTTTACAAGTGAAATGAACACAATTTAAACCAAAAATAGGTGTATCTGGACATTACAACTTTTAATTTCCACGCATCTATCTTCACATATGCTTTAAAAG
>PVKS010028569.1:0-26286 GCA_004027875.1 Aplodontia rufa
TCCTCCAGTAATATTCTTTTCCTTTTATTTGGAGGCAGGCAGTAGCAATCAACCAAGTCCTTGGTAATCCCTTTCAATCAGAAAGTCTCAGGTTGAGTTTACTACTCCTTGATACGGTCCTATGGCTTAGGCTTCATATTAAGACAATCTTGTTTATTGCATTTTTTCCATTTGCAATCATATAGTGTACTGTTTCAGGAAATCTCACAATTAGTTATTGAATTTTACTGTCTTTGTTTTGTCCATCATATGTAATATTCCCATATGCTTCATTCAGGTATGGAAAGTCTCATAATATATATTCAAATTGGGTTGGTTTTCTTGAATTTTGTCCTGAGGTGAATAATTATTGGTGGTGTTAATATGATGATAGTGACTTGAAGACCAAAATTAGTTTTCAGGTGGCAGATTCTATAAACTTTATTCTTTTTACAAAACTGTAGGAATGGGTAGAGGCCAGGGAATTCTTCAAAATTCAAACAAAAGCTCTGAAAGATGCACAAGTGCAAGAACAAATGGCAATGGAACAACTGATAAACATGACGGAGAACGTAATGGAAGTCCAAGCCCAAAGGCATCAGCTTGCAGGCCATGCACAAGACACAGAAAAAGAGATCCACCATCTGAGGGAAACCATTAAATGTTTGAGACAAGAAATTTACTCCACTGGAAAAGACAAAGAAGAGGTCATGGTCAGGCAAATTTCACTGTGTGTGCCCAGGGGATAATGATTAAACCTGCTTTAGAGAGTCATGAAATGACATGTGTTACTTTCTCCAACATTTGAAAAAGTTAATTTTATGGTTTGAATACATTATTTAATATATGTGTGAACATGTGGATTATCTGCCTATTAGAAGATAAATTCATATGGGGGAAATATTTTGTTTGAAAACATTATAGTCATGAAAATTTTTCATTTTATTTGAAAGCTGGAGTTCACACTGATGCTCTAGATGCTGATGCATTTAAGGATAGGGTACAGCTTGAGCAGAGTGAGCATTATGCTAAACAACTGGAAAATGAATTGGAAGCACGAAAGTTGTTTTTCATATTGCATTCATGGATCCTATATAATCTGTTTTTCTTTACCTTTGATAGGAATATTAGGTTCTGTGCCTTTTTCCAAGTAGAATCTAAATGTCCTTCAAACCTTCATTTCTTTGTGGAGAGTATCAGTTGTTGAACCCAGACACAATAAAATACTGAGCCACATCCGCAGTCAGTTTTCATTTTTATTCTGAGACGAGGTCTCACTAAGTTGTTCAGGTCCTCATTCATTTAATGAGAATCTCTTTGAACTTCCTCTCCTCCTGTCTAAGCCACCTAAACCACTAGCATTACTGGTATGTACCACCAACCCCAGAATTAAATCTTATTCTCACAGAGGGAAGATAACATAGGTTTCCTAAGGCTGAAGGAAAGGAAAGATCATGTTGAGTTGACAATAGGAATCTGCTCAGAGTTAGAAGGTAGATATTAATTAAGGATTGCTTACCTAAATAGATGCATTGGTAAACTGTGAATCTGTATTTGACTTGTGATAAGATACTGGGACCCCCTACAAATCTTGTAATTGACTCAGTAGAGAATCCATTATCTTTGCAGAAGCTTGTATTACTGGAGGTGACATGATAGTAGACATAGTCTGGCACATGCCTTCTGTTGTTTATAAGAGAAATTCAGTTTCATCTCTTTCGTCAGCTTACCTACGTTCAACTTCTAGCTTGCCAGTTACTAGATATATAACACCAGAAACAAAACAAAGCAAATTCATTTAATCTCTTCAAACTTTAATTCTCTAATTTCTCATGTCTTATGTCAAGAGGGCATATATACACTTGTAAGCAGGCGCTTCCTATGTACTCTGTATCGTTTAGGGTAATAAGAGTATTATATGTCAATAAAATATCAGAATCTATTTAAATGTCAGGCAATACTTTAATACTGCTTTAGAGTTCTGTTGGTAAAGGTAGCATCATTTTTATTTACATTTTATTCATAGACATGTCTGCTCAACTACACTGTGACCTAAATTATTTAAAACAGGGACAAGTATATTATAAAGCTGTCCCAGTGTAGTACCAGATGTTTCATAGTTATTTACTAAATATTAAATCATTGAATAAGTGGTTTTAGAATGAATTTTCCTCTAGTGATTGAATACCTGCTTTAAATAGAAATATAATTCCTACATTTCAATGATTGATTTGTTTTTGAAAGTTTATTCATGTTGGTCCATCATGAATATATTCTTGATTACTTTTACAGAGATATATCTTCTATATACACTTGTGCCTCTCATTTTGGATGAGTGTTGAGAAATAATTGTCATGTCAAATACTTTGAAGGCAAGGTCTGCTTTGTTTCTCTTGCTATACTAGGTGCTTTGGATCAATAGAAAAGTACCATGAAGTTTGCAGACCAAGATATGCTAAGTGTTACATTTTCATATGAGGAAACTGAAATCAGAGTTCTTTCCAATTCTATAGTCTAAAGTGACAGAAAGTAGCCTAAACACAGTTTTCCAACTTTCAGTGATATAATTTACCTTCATTTAACTTTGTTTATAAAAACATCACAGCTGTATATAAAACATCTTATTACACAAATGAACCTATGTCTGGACACTTAAAAACTTGAGTTAATAATAGAAATACCTAGTAAGTAACACATTTGAAGAACTGAGGCCACATCCTGTACAGATCAAAGGCTGAGTACATATTTGCTAGGTTTATGACCATGTTGAAATGTCCAAAGGATATTTTCTGAAAGTGAAATTTCTCGATGAAAGCATCCACAAATATGGTGTAAAAAACTTATTTTGGCTCTTTAACAGTTACACCAATTTCACTCATTACTCAAATTTTTGAATGAAAAAAGTTAAAGCCTTCAATGTTCCATTTCTAGTATTGGACAGAATAAACAGACATAAGTTTAAGAGGACATGCAGTTCTTTTTTTTTTAATTTTTTATTTTTGAACAACCTTACAAGAATTTAACAAAATAATATAAAATGTGTATAAAATGTGTATATATTCTGGATATTGCAATTATCCCCAGGAGTGCCCTCCCAATTACCCTCCCTTATCCCTCCCTTCCCCTTCCCACTATAACTCTAAAAAAAGTATTAGATTGTAAAGCTTTACATCTTATCTGGATTTAACTCATGTTACTAGACCAACTTTCTCATTGTCCAGGGTCTAGTCCCCACCTCCACAGATGTTCTTGCTCAGCATTAAAGCTCCCTAGATTTAACAATTATTTGTGGAAAATTCCACCCAATATCAGTAGAGTACACATAATTTACAATTTCATTTAGAGAAGTCCTATTCTTAGTTTATGATAAGCCACAAAAAATTCTCATTTAATATAAAGAGAACTGAGAGTATCCAAACATCAACCGCAACCGCAAAGGATGGAGATCAGAGAAGTGGAAACAAGATTCCTGGAGGTGTTTTCAAGTGTGAGGATGGAGGGAGAATGTAATATGTAGTAGGAGAAGGGATGCAGTTAACTGGGAAGAATCACTTCCAGTGTTGCACAGCATAGTAGAATCAGTATGTTTGAGAATAATTAATTGAACATTATAAAAGACCTATTCTCTTGAGTGGTGTTTGAATGCTCATAATTAAAAACACTATAATTTTCTGAGCTGACAAATATAACAATTGTCATCATCTGATTATCAAATATTAAATATATGCTTTAAAATGAGATAGTACCAATTAAATATGTACAAGTACTGTGCCAGTAAAAAAATGAAATTCATTTTCCAGAAGATATTAAATTGTTATTTAGAAATTAATAAAATCTCTGCATACCTCTAATCTACCAACATTATGATTGATTCTGGCAAGTGTTTAACCCTTTCTCAGGTTTTCACTAATATCTTGAAATTCCTGCATGGAAGGCACTTAGAATCTTGGCATCGAATTCTGTGATGTGTAAGATTTTGTGCATTAAATGATGGTTAAAATCTGTGTTCCAAAAGTGAACCTAGCATCAAGTGGGAGTTTTCTTCTCTGTGCACAAAAACTTACAAAATATAAAATAAACTGTTCATTGTTTCTTGTAGTGTATCCAAATATACACCACGTAAGAACTGCATATTCACTATAAGGGGAATAAAGCATTTTCTTCTTTCCTACTCATTGCAACAAAGGGAGGTCTGTGTCCAAAATCAACAACAGCAAAAGAAACAAAAAAATTAAACAATAAAAATTCTTGGGGTTCCAGACTCCACAAAACAGGAGGAGTTGTAGTGTCTAGAAAAAAGTATCTCAATAAAAATACTGAGGGGGGTAGAGGACTGGAAGGAGGCCAATTCTCACAAGGCATGACACTGTGCAGTAGATTGGCTTGGATAGCATAGGGAACTGGTTGCGAGGGTCATGATATGGGAGTGAGGAAAGCAAAAAACCAGATTGTCATGTGTTGAGAAGCGTAATGGGAGTTTGTGAGAGCACACCATGATTATTCACTTATGAACAATGAGATCATGTTTTCAAACGTGGCTTCACACATGCATCTGTCATTCAGTGGTGGGTGCACATTTTAATTGAGTTAAAATGTAATTTATTTTTTTTTTTTGGCTTCCAATTCTTTATTTTTGACAAAACTATAGGAGAATCTAATTGGGTTGTTAGCTAATAGAGTGTTAAAATAATTTTTTTAATTTAGTTTTTCATGTGACTTTCATTCCTCCAACACTTCTTTGTGTACCTGGTGCTGGGGTTTGAACTTGCATACTTGTGCATGCCAGGCAAGTGCTGTAACCACTGAGCCAATGCTTTAGCCGCTAAAATAATTTTTTTTTGGCTGTTCGGTCTTTTTTAGTTAAAATGTAATTTAGATAAATGTTCTCTTCATTATGTACGTGATCTTGACATCCTGGGGTGACTGTGAGCTCTCAAGGGATACTGTACTTTGACAGGGTTTTTGTAAATTCACGGCAGTTCTTCACCGTGGGAGAGAATCCTCAAAAGCTTTTTATGTAGGGGGAAAAAAAACAGAAAAGGTACAAGGCCCTAAGGTAGGAAGCAGGAAATATAGGGAGGACATTGCAGGAGGCGACACACCTCAGACAACTGAGTCTCAGGGCTTTCAGAAGTGTGTGACTGACTGGACTTTTTAGACACAGAGAACTTACATGAATCCCTGGTTTTCTGAAGGAAATGCTATTCAAAACAGAGAGAAGGAAATTAGTTCTTGGCAATAAGCTAACTTTAAGTTTTTATTCATTATTCACTAATTGATTTCCTTCTATTTAAGTCCTTCAAACTCAGCTTAGGTGGGACCAGCATTATAGCACTGAGCAAACCACCAGTCCAATCTATTTTAAAAAATCTATGCAATGAAGCAAACAATGTCCAGAAAAATGATGATGTAAATGTGTTAGAAAACCTAAGAATGCACATTGGATGATGTCACAATGTACTTTGCCAGAAAAGTACATTCTCATGAGAGTATGTAAATAAAAAGCTTTATGTACCAACTTCTACACCAAATAGGGTTTAGAAGAAAATGTAAATATGAAAGACCTTTAACAAACCTTAAGAATCATGCTCAGAACCTGGGCCAACATTAAACCACATAGTCCACCAGGTATTTTCAGAGAATATTTCTATGATGATGGGCAACTCAGGCAACTTTTCTGCAATTTGCTGGTTTGTTTGAACTCAGAGACACACTTAGGTCAAAAGTAAGTGATGATTGGTGCCAGTCTCTCCAGACTCAGCACCGACCACTGGACACCTGGATGGTGGATTGGACTTCCAAACCCACTGCATTGTCTGCTGGAGCCAAAAACGCACCCAAACTCAGTGCCCAATGTAGGCTTTTCACATGTTGTGGAAACATACATCCTTGGCTAGGAGCTGGAATGGGGACCAATATGGGGTGACAGATTGAGGGTGAGGAGTGGGAAAGAAAACCTGGCTCTGGAATAATGGTTTATACTTGTGTGCTCTCACCTTGGAGTGAAAGCACCAAGGGACCACCTTGGAAGAAAGCTGGGGGGCCCAATAGAAGATCCACACTTTAGCTCCAGCTGTGACCCATTGCTGTGTGTAGGGTACCTTTCTTAGCTCAGTTTCCTTGTCAAACACAAGGGAGACTGAGTTCAAAATTCAACTCCATATCTCTCTGAGCACATGCTGCACACAAGGTTTAACATAGGACTGACAAAGGAGAGAGATTTACAAGGACCATCTTGAGGACCATAGAGCAAGGAAAGAGGGTGACTTTGCAGCTGAGGGACAACAAATGCACAACGGTATCCACATCTGTATCTCTATCAGTGTCCACATCTCCTCCTACAGATGAGCACATAGCAGCACTGCATTCCTTCTTTAGGCTAAAAAATGTTCTTTTACATGGAGAAAACACACATTCTTCACACTGTTCACCTTCAGCTGCTGATGAGTCTTGCATGGCTCCCATCTTTAGCAATGGTGAATAATGCAGCTGTGAACATTTGGGTGCAGATCCTTGTGGGAGAACTTGCTTTCCCATCTTTGAGGTATACACACTGAGGTGGAACTGCTGGAACACAGGATGGTTCTCTGTTTCATTTGTTGAGGAGCCAACAAACTGCTTACCACCAGTTCACATCTGTACCAGTGACATTACAGAAGCTCCAGGTTCTCTACATCTTTGCCAATATTTGTTATCTTCCACCTCTTTGGTTTTGCCATCTTGTATGTGTGAAATAGTTTCTCTTGGTGGTTTCCTTTGTATTGTACATCTATTACGTTTCTTCCTTGCAAAGAAGTTGTCCCCTCTGAGAGGTCAAATCAAATCATTATTTTTCCACATTATCACTTATCAAGTTTTCATATTTCCAACATCAAATTTATTTTCCAAAGTTGTTCATAAATAATCACTTTTATTTAAAGCATTCAACTCAATCCTGTGACATAAAAGAGAAATTGCTATGTGCACCTTTGGCAGTGATATGTTAAAGAGTTGTGCCCATTTCTATGGTTCTCCATAGCACCTAGTTTTGTTTCAGTAATGTACACCTGTCAGCATCATCTCTACTCATGCCTCCCCTTCCAGTATTTGTATTTCCGATAATCTTTCACACTGGTTGTCAGATTCCAAAAGGAAGTTGATGATAGAATCATAATGCTGAATTCTGTATCTACTGAAAAAAAAATGCTAAGGACTTGTTTAACTAATTTTACATAGAGTTGTGAAAAGAATCCAAGTTTCTGAGTTTCTGAGATATTCAGTCTCCAAAACCTGGATTGAACATTCACTGGGCTTGGTTAAGGGGAGGGAAAATGCATTTTAGTTAGCTCAAGTTACTTACTATCAGTAAGAAATTAACCTGGTTGTAATCTATATCCAAGGCAGTGTTTTGGTTTAGTGTCCTGTAGTCACCTGCTTTTCCTGCTTAGCATGCTCTCCCCTTTCCAAAAAGAAGCAGCAGATGTCAAACCACCACTTCAAACATATCCTTTGTGAAGCAGGAGTCAAGTGAAATGATGTGTCACTTATTAGACTAAAAATTATTTCCACACCTGGAAAATATCCTGATCAAGAGAGATGGCACATGTAGGCAGTCCTAGACAGGAAGTTCCAACAACTCACCGCTCTAGAATATAAGATGAAAAGACAAGAATTTCTGACATACCTCTTTTTGGCCACATGCATCATAAAATACTGTCTTGCATACATTTCCCCTAGAGAACTGATATGTTCCAGTCAATTCCTGAGACTGAGTTGGGGCTGATTCTCAGATAACCCTTTAAAATAATCCACCAGTTTTGAATCTAAATCTCTTTTCACAGTTTCTGGGAGACATTTAAAATCAGGTTGCACAAGGTACAGTGATTTGGATCTGCCTGGTCCCCCAAACACCCAAGCATGGAAGGTTTAGTCTCTAGATTGCGGTGCTATGAGGAGGTGATGGAAGCTTTAGGATGTGGGATTTCACTTTTAGAGGTAGTAAAGTCAATGAGAGGTGTGTTCTAAGGGGACAATGGAACAACCGCCCCTTCCTGTTTTTCTCTCTCTTCTTCCCGGTTGCCATGAGATGAACAGACCTCCTAAGTCAAGTGCTCCAGCTCTGATATATGGGGCACCCACAGGGCCTATTGAATAGGACCGAGCAATCATGGATTAAAATCTCTGAGACCATGAGCCAAAATAAACCTTTCTTCCTTTGCAGTGGCTTCTCCAGGTATTGGTCACATGTTACAGAAAACTAACCAACACACAAGGTTGTACAATGGAAACACAACAGTCATCTCCATGGCTTCCAGAAAAAAGGTCCTGTCTTTGGGCACACTGTATGTCCTCAGTGGATATGCAGGCAGCCTGTCATTGGATCCTTGAGGTGTAGAGGTTGATGAAGTATCTTCCACTGGAACTGGGGGGTTACTGCACAAGTAAGAGAAGAGGGGTTTCTCCAATTCTCATGCTGGAAATGGATTACTTTGCACTAAAGCTATCAGAGATTATATTGGCTATGAATATATCTACACCTATTTTAGCACACAGAGGCATAGAGCTTGTTCAGTTTGTACAATTTGGGTATATCCCTCCATATGCTGAACATGCCTTTGTAAACCCAATCATGTCAATACCTGAATTCTCCTCAATTTCTCTTAATTGAAAACAGTATCAAAGACCTGGATTTAAAACAAACACTTGGGGGCTGGAGCAGTGGCTGGTGGTTATGGCACTTGCCCAGCATGCGCAAGTCCATGGGTTCAATCCCCAGCATCCACGTACGCAACTAAGTGTCAGAGCAATGAAGGTCATGTGAAAAACTGAAAAAAAATTGAATATCTCCGCTGCTCCCTCTCTCTCACTGTACTTCTCACTTTATAAAAAGTCACTTTGCAGATAACCATATCAATTTTTAGCTCATGAAGCCTAACTTGTTCATCATGCCATTTAAATCATACTTTCCCAGTGGTAAGGACTGGTTTCAAGCCAATGAGTGGGCAAAAAAATCCATCTTGATTTCTCAGTGTCTCCAGTTCATATGTGACATTATCCACTTTCAGCACAAATGAGACCAGGTCCACTGCTGGTATCTGGAAGTGCTTGAGTTTCTGGCAACCTCTTGGCCAGCCCTTGCTCATGTTGACCAATGCCTGTATTCAAATCCTTCTCAGGGATTAAAAGTGACAATTGTAACAGAATTGCAAGCTCAAACTTCAGGGCACTATTCTATGTGTGCTCCACTGCATCAGGAAGAAAACAAAAACCATGTTGGATGGTCTAGGTAGTCATATGATGAAGAAAGCTAAAGCCTGCAGTTCTGACATCCTCCTGAGCACGTATCACATTTAGTCCACGGCTGCAAACCTCTGCTCCTCACCTTTATCAGGTACTCTACAAAACGACCTCTAGTTAACATGTCTCTTTAGATACCCAACTCTGTCCTTTTCTGCTTAGGGACACTATTGGTTCTTCCTGCTTTCTCTGTGGATTGGACACACCCCATATGGGTAGTGAAATACCTGGGTTTGGGTAGGCCTCAGTCTTAGGGAGCTAATTGTCATAGACTAACATATATTTCTACCCCATCTTTTTCTTGGTACTGAAGAATTATTGCTGGAACCATTTAATACTGAGCCACCCATCCCTGCCCTGTTTTACTTTTTATTTAGAGATAGGGTCTCACTATATTCCTAAGGGGCCAAGTAAGGTGCTGAGGCTAGCTTCAAATTTGTGATTCTGCTGTCCCACTGGGGTTACAGCATATGCTACTACCTCCAGTTTGTGCTGTTTTTAAACTAGTTTCATCTGGAATAGTAAATCTGGAACCAATGAATTCACATTGGGCTGAAGTAGGAAAATCCCCCCTTTGTTATTTATTTCCTTTTAGTTGTTTTTTTTTCTTTTTTTTTTAATTTTTTATTTTTGAACAACCATAAAACCATACAAGTTTTTAACAAAGTAATATAAAATGTGTATATAATCTGGATATTGCAATTACCCCCAGGAGTCCCCCCCCCAATTACCCTCCCTTATCCTGCCCTTCCCCTTCCCACAATATCTCTAAAAGAAGTATTAGGTTGTAAAACATTATTTCTTATCTGGATTTAACAGTTGTTTTTTTATTTTTGTTTTTTATTGTTTGAAAGAAGACAAAATCCACTTTATTTTTCATATGGCTTTTGTTTTTCTGACACTCAGTTGTGTATGTGGTGCTGGTGTTCAAACCTAGGTTCTCAGGCATGCCAAGAAAGTGTTCCAACAACTGATCCACTATTGCAAACCTTCATAATCTTTTGTCCCAAGGGTTTCACAGATTGCATGCCTAACCCAGGTGGTAATTCATTTCAAGGACCAGAGACCTTCACTCTCCAATGGACAAGGGTAGGTGATTGGAGTAGTCTTAGCAAGGTGTGAAGAATCTGCTGTGGAGGAGATAGAAACAGCTATTGTAGAATCCTACTACTCACAAGGGTCCCTAGGAAATGTAAGGGTCTGTCACCCAACAGGAGAACAGCAGGCTGATTCAGAGGGTCTCACTCAGGACTAAAGTCTTGTAACTACATTGATCTAAAGGGCACCAAATAAACCTCATCCCCCCACAAAAATGTTTCCTTTTTAATCCCTCCATATAGGAATGCTTTCAATTTCTTTGCGATCCCTGTAGCCTTTTCCAACCAGAGATGTCCAACTCTGAAAGTACAACAATAAAAACATCTTTCCCATTCAATTAAAATCTCTGAAACTAGGCCCAAGCACTGACTGTAGAATTCCACTATGGGATCTCATGGTGAATGAAAGCATTTATTTCCAAAGTGTTTCTGTTCACTCTGATTGCTCTGCAGTAAAATATACCCATTGTCATATTAGATTATATCCACAGTAGGAAAAGAAAAGAGATGCGGTGATGGTCCTGAGTTTGGTGCTCCAATTTTGGACATGGTTACAACATTTAGCAAGATGGGAATTGAGTAATTACAGCACATATGGACCAGGCGGCCAGCTCAGAAGGGAAGAAGCAAAGTAGGACTTGAATTGAAGCCAAAATAATTGAGAATTTTCAGTGTTCAGAGATGAAATTGTAGTCAGGAAAGAAACTGTCTCGCATCATCATGCAGCAATTAACAATGAGGATGAGGTCCAAAAAAAATGCCATTAGGCAATTTGTCCTTGTGGGAAGTCATAGAGTGTACTTTGAGAAGTTTTGCTACCTCCTAAGTCACTAAGCTACAGCATCATGTGAGAAAACCATTATAACTTTGGTCCATCATTGAAATATCCTCATGTGGCACATGAGTGTTCTTGCTGGTTGCCAACTACAAAGAATTGTGTGAACTTCTGTGTTGGTATGGAGGACTCAACCAGCAGCAATGTTTGAAGCTATCATGATTGGAAATTGCATGAGCAGAGCATCCAGGCCACTGGGCATCCTGAGCAATGGTACCTGCCTCCTGGGAACCAGGGTTTTGTCCATCAGGGAGATCTGCAGATGGCATGCCAGGGCCTATGAGGGAGCTGCCATACAATCAACAATTCACTTGAAATGTCTCTGTAAAGTCATTGGTCTCTGAACACTCATGACTGCTTAATATGTTAGATGCTCACTCCTGCCACATTACGTGAAACTAAATGACTTTACCCCTATCTGGCATGGGACCATTCGAATAATGGAAGACATTATAATACAAGATAAGAATTCAAGCATAGCATGAAGAAAGCAAATACTCTCCTTCTTAATAAGGTCCAACAGTGGACCAAGAGAAAGTCACAGTGCCCAAATGCAGAAGCAACCCAATGTGCCGCAAGGCATGAATTGATGTGCAATGGTGTAATCTATTTTGCATGGGATTGTATTGCAGTTTAAGAAAGAATGAAATCAAAGAGATCAAAGTGATGGTGGTGGTATTGAGGCTTTAGTGTTAGGCTTCCAATCCCCTTCCCATAAATGGAAGCTCTCACAGATCCAAGTAAGTGAGTGCATCCCTAAACATAGCTAGAATTCAGTACCTGTCCTCTAGAGACACTTGGAGACACTCAGAAAATTAATTTTTGGGTCTAGCTCCTGGCAAATTGAAAGAGCTTTTTTTCATGGCTGAGGACTGAACTTGGGGCCTTGCATGTGCTAAGCAAGAGCTCTGCCACTGAGCTAAATCCCCAAACCCTGAAAGGTCTTTTAAATTTGGGTTGCAGACAGTTGCAGGCGGGTCAGCTGCCAGAGCAGTGCCTTTTTCTGAGGAGAGGGGCAGATCACTGAACTTTGGGGAAAAGTCTTTCATACAGAAAAACTAAAAGAAAGTACTCCTCTGGTGTTGAAAACCTCAAATGTTAATGGTCCTTCCAGTCAAATTCTGTTGCTAGTTACAGGAGAATTGAAATAGTTCTCCATCTTGTGCAGGGATGCAAGCTAAGACTTCCACCTGGATACTCCACAGTCGCCTACTGGGACCCAAAATGTGTCTACAACTGAGCACGATACAAAGTCCACACCCAAGGTTATTACTTAAAAAAAAACAACAATAGAAAAAACTGGTCTGAGGGGGAAAAGGAACTTCCAATCTGCTCCCTGCTCCATCCCTATTGTTGGTCACAGAAGCTACAGGAGCTTGGGAACAGGACCCTCTGGGTCAAAGTCCCAGGAAATCATCAGTCATACTTCACCTCTGACCAGCAGAGGGAGGCCTGCAACTGCAGTTGACCCCACTAACCCAGAACCTCAAGACCAAAAATATTTTCTTTTTTTGCCTTTGACTTCAGATTTGATTCCGGGTGACTCACATCTCATCATAGATGCATCTATAACAGCTCCAGTGAGCCCAAAAGAGCTATGGTCATATGGACTTTAACAAATTTATTTTTATTTCATTTTATTATTATTTTTCCTTTTTATATTTTTAATTGTAATTTTTTGTTTTAATTTTCTTCATTTTTAAATTTTTACTTATTTCTTTCAATCTCCTCTATACCTTAATATAACTCTTCTTCCATTCTGAACTCTTTCTCAATTGTAAAGAACTGTGCCCCCAACACCCGCCCCTTGAGGTTTGTGCTTCTGACCACTATTAGCCGTGTTTGTGCTCTTTAGCCTCTTGGTAGTAAGACCATCTGTTGCTCCCTTGTATCTCCACTTTTAAAATTACCCCAACTCTACTCCTCTCTCTGTCTCTTGCTGTCTCTCTGTCTTTGTCTTTCATTTTTTTCTTTCTTCTCTCTCTTTTTCTTAGTATCTTACATGATCTCTATTTCTTCTCTCCTCTGGCTCCTAATTTTTTTCTTTTTTTTAATTTTTTAGTTTTGAACAACCTTACAAGATTTTAACAAAATAATATAAAATGTGTATATATAAAAAAAATGTGTATATATTCTGGATATTGCAATTATCCCCAGGAGTGCCCCCCCAATTACCCTCCCTTATCCCTCCCTTCCCCTTCCCATTATAACTCTAAAAAAAGTATTAGATTGTAAAGCATTACATTTTATCTGGATTTAACTCATGTTACTAGACCAACTTTCTCATTGTCCAGGGTCTAGTCCCCACCTCCACATATGAGTGGAGACAGTCGACCCTTAGATCTCTGGGTTAAGCTGATTTTACTCATCATTTAAACGAATTTAAAAGTTCTTCTCTACCCTCCTATCACAATTCCTATGCTCATAGATGTCTATAAACTCATTTCCAACTAGGCTTATTTGTTTTATATAACTTTCATCACCATCATTAATACAGAAAACGTTTGTTTTATTACTTTCATTCTGGATATAGGTTACTTGCTTTCATGCCACCTGTAGATCCAACAGCTAAATATGGTTGTTGCTGGGTGTAGGAACTAATCCCCACAATTCCTCTCCAAGGAGGAAACTATCATCATATTGTTAAGAGAAGAAGCAAAGTAGTCTATTTTATTCTGTATATTGTGTACACTGACTATTAATTCTAATTCCATTTCATTATCTAGCCAGGCACTAGAAATCATAAGGGTCAACAACAGTTCACAGGTGGGATTGCCTGCTAGCGAACTCAACTATCCTACAGATCCTCAACACAAGTATGGGAGGAGGCAATCCCCCACCAATGAACAAGATTCTAAAGAGGTTAAACCATAGAGGAATCCAGGACCTGCTCCCTTGACACCAACTTATCCATACGTTGGACAATTAACAGCAGAACAAACATCTCAATTGTACACAAAGGCATACAAAATAAGGAGGAAAAATAATTTACTTCAATTCAAGGTCCTAGTAGAATACCATCATAAATGAGGAAACACTCTAGAAAACTTTCACCATAAACCCATCACTCCCAAACCTTGGAGCCCATTGATAGGCAGTGGGGATGAAAACCTAGAAAAAACTATCAACAATTCTATTGCTAAAACAGCCAAAGAACTAAAAGAGGATCTAAATAAAGAAGAAAATAAACGAGTAAGCACAGGATATGAAAATGAAAACATCTATAACAAAGAAATGGATACACTGAAAAATGAAGTCTTAGACTTGAAATCCTTAGTCAATCAAATTAAAGGCTCAATGGAATAAAGACAGATTAATCTCTGTAGAAAATACACTCATCCTTTGAGAGAGACCTTCCAATCATGAAAACAAGCTCAGTAAGCTTGAATGCATAGATGACAAAAAGAAAAAAAAACTCACTGAAAATGAGAATTTTCAAAATGTCAGAAGAAACAATCTAAGAGGAATTGAGATACAGGGAGAAAATGAATGCAAATGAACAGAAAGAGCATTCTTAATGATATAGTTAAAGAAAAATTTTCCATATTAGAATAGAGTGAGAAATGTTCATCCAAGAAGGGTACAGGGCACCCAATAAGTCTAACCTGACTTGAGCAATCATGCAAGAAAAGGAAATCATAGGGGTAAGAAAAGGAAGAAGGAAGTCAAACTATCCCTCTTTGGTGATGACATAATCCTATATTTGAAAGATTAAGAAAAAACACCAGAAAAATGCTTGAGCTAATAAACAGATCTATCAAAGCGGCAGGCTACAAAATCAACACCCACAAATCAATAGCTTTCCTGTATGCACACAATAATAGGGCGGAAGAAGAATTGAGGAAATCTGCTCCAATCACCCACAATATCCTCAAAAAGAAAAAAAAATACTTGGCAATTAATCCAACAAGGAAAGTAAAAGACCTCTACAATAAAAATTATCAAACATTGAAGAAAGAAATCAAAGAAGACCTGAGAAGATAGAAGGACATTCTATGTTCTTGTGTATGCAAAAATTATATGACTAAAATGACATTTTTGCCAAGTGCTATACAGATTCAATACAATCCCTATCAAGATGCCAATGTCATTCTTTAGAGATACAGAAAAAGCAATTCCCAAATTCTTTTTGAACAACAGGAAATCTAGCATAGGCAAAAGAAGATTAAGAATTAAAGTCAAGAATGAATGAGTGGAATGTCATCAAATTAAAGAGCTTTTGCTCAGACAAGGATTTGGACAAAATTGTCAAGAGCGAACCTACAGAATGACAGACAAACATGGTCTGTGATTCCTTCGACATGATATGAATAACATGAACAATCCAATCGATAGATAGGCCAGGGAGTTAAACAAAAACTGGTCAACACAGGAAATTAAGCAACACAATGAATTCATGTGAAGGTGTTGTAATTCACTAGTAATCACAGAAACACTAATCAAAACTACATTAAGATTCTGTCCCACACCAGTCAGATTGGCAAATATTAAGAGAGGTTTTTATTTTACCTTGCACTAGCTTACAAAAATGATATTGGCTATGAATATGGTATTCATATTACAGCTGGAAAATATGGGCTATCTTAGCACACAAAGGGCTAGAGAATGCTCAGAGGGAGAATTTCGGGATTTCCCTCCATATGTTTCTGCATGCATTTATAAATACAACCATATCAATCCTAGAATTGTTCAGGACGTTCTCATGATTGAAACAGTAACAAAGCATGGAATTAAACACCACTACTTTGCACATAACCGTATCGATCATTAGCTCATGCAGACTCATTTGTGTACCAGGCCATCTTAATATGAATTACCCAGTGCTAAGTACTGGTTTCATGCCAATGAATGAGCACAGAATCCATCTAGATGTCTCAGTGTTCCTTGCTCATCTGTGGCATTCCTCAATTTCAGCACAAATGGAACCAGGTCCAGAGCTGGCACCTGGAAGTGCTTGAGAGTCTGGCAACATCCCTTGTTGATGATGAGCATTACATGGAGGCAGATCCTTGATTAGAGCATATTAGTGGTAATAGTGACACAAACTACAAGTCCAACCTTCATAGCACAGTTCTTTGGCTGCTGCTTTGCTTCATGCAGATAAAAATAGCCATGTTAGATTGTGTAGGAAGTAACATGATAGAGAGAGCAAACCCAGGATCTGCCTGTCCCCCAGGTTTGACATCCTAATGAGCAGTCACCATACTGAGTCCAAAAGAGGGAGCCTCTGCTCCACACCTTTCTCAGGTTCTCCACAAATTGACCTCTAGCTACCATGTCTCCCTAGATACCAACTCTGTCCTTTCTGCTCAGAGACACCACTGGATTTTTCTTTTTTTCTCCTTTTTTAAAATTTGTTCAAAATAGTCTTACATTGTTGATACATTGATGGACACATGGATATTGACAAAGCAAGCCACAGCTGATGCCATTTCATGATCTCCCCTCCTTGACTTCTCCCTGTTCCCATGTTTTCCCTACATTACCTGCATGGTTTTTTGTTTTGTTTTGTTTTGTTTTGTTTTGTTTTGTTTTTTTGGCTTCTCGTGAAATATGCAAGTTCCCAATTGCATTGATACCACCTATTCCTTCCCTCCAGCTTTATTGATATCCCCCGTAATGCATCACTCTCCTCCATGTCCCCCTCCCTCCAATGCCCAGCATCATAGCCATGGTTCCCCATGCTCATGTAAAAATTCACCCATGTTGAGGTTATTATTAGCTTAGCCAACTTTCAGTCTGTCTCCAGTTGTATTCTAGCTTCCACATATGAGAGAAACATTTGGCCCTTGAGTCTCTGAGTTTGGGATATTTCACTCAGGATAATTTTTTCCATCGCCATCCATTTGCCTGCCAATTCCATGATATAATTCTCTCTATAGCAGAGTAGAACTCCATTGTAGGTACCACAGTTTTTTAATCCACTCATCCAGTGACAGAGTGTCTGGGTTGGTTCTATAATTTAGCTATAGTAAACTGAGCTGCTATAAACATTGATGTAGCTGTGTCTCTGTGGTATGCTGATTGTAGCTCTTTTGGGGAAAAAAACCCAGGAATGGGATAGCCTGAACAAAATGTGGATTCAGCCCTAGTTTTTGACCAGTCTCTCTACACTGCTTTCCAGAGTGGCTGTACAAGTTTGCAGTCCCACCAGCAGTGTGAAATTTTCTCTCTTCCCACACTCCCTCCAGCATCTTCAATTTTGCCACTCTGACAGGAGTGAGGTGGAATCTCAGTGAAGTTTTGATTTGCCTTTCTGTGATTTCTAGTGATGTAGAACATTTTCTGTTACACAAATGGGCTTTTTGGACTTCCTCCTTTGAGAAGTTTCTATTTTGTTCTCTAGCCCATTTGTTGATTGAATTATTTGTGGTTTCGGTGTTCAGTTTTTTGAGTTCTTCTTATATTCTGGATATTAACCCTCTATCTGAGGTGTAGCAAGCAAAGATTTTCTTCCATTCTCTAGGTTCATTCTTAACACTCTTGACTAATTCTGTAGCTGTGCAGAAGCTTTTTCCTTTAATCATTTCCCACTCATTTATTCTTGGCTTTAATTCTTGCACTATGGGAGTCTTGTTAAGGCAGGTGGTGCCAACACCTATGTCATGAAGTGTTGATTCTATTTTTACTTCATGCAAATGTATAATTGCTGGTTTAATTTCCAGATTCTTGAACCATTTCAATTTGATTTTTGTGCAGGGAGTGAGGTAATAACAATCCAATTTCAGTTGTCTATATATGGCTGTCCAGTTCATCCAACACATTTGTTGAACAGCCATGCATCCCTGCAATGAAGCCCATGTGATCATGATGAATTATCTTTTGATGTATTTTTGGATCTGGATAGCTAGGGTTTTATTAAGAATTTTTGCATCTATGTTCATCAGGGAAATATGTCTGAAATATTCTTTTCTTAATGTGTCTTTGTTGAGTTTTAGTATCAGGATTATATTTGCTTCATAAAAAGTATTTGGGAGGGTTCTGCACCTTTCAATTTCATGGAAAAGGTTGCGAAGGATTATTGTTACTTCTTCAGTAAAGCTCTGGTAGAACTCTGCTGGGAATTCATCAGGTCCTGGACTCTTCTGTTTGGAAGCTTTTGGAAGCTCTTTCAATTTTGCTACCTGAGATTTGTTGGTTTAGAATTTCAAAATCCTCTAGTGTAAATTTGGGAATGTTGTATGTGGAAAGATACTTATGCATTTCCTCCAGATTATCAAATTTGGAACAGTATATGTTCCAAAATAAGCTCTGTCAATCTTCTGTACTTTGGTTGAATCAGTGGTGATATCTCCATTTCATCTTCAGTTTTATTGATTTGCTTCACTGCATTCTTCGTTTTGGTGAGGTTGGCAAGGGGGTTTATTGATCTTATTTTTTTATTTTTGAACAACCATACAAGTTTTTAACAAAATAATATAAAATGTGTATAGATTCTAGATATTACAATTACCCCCAGGAGTGCCCCCCCAATTACCCACCCTTATCTCTCCCTTCCCCTTCCCACAATATCTCTAAAAAAGGATTATGTTGTATAGCATTACATCTTATCTGGATTTAACACACATGATAATAGCCCAACTTTCTCACTGACCAGGGTCTAGTCCCAACCTCCACAGACGAGTGGAGACAATTGACCATTAGTTCTCTGGGTTAAGCTGATTTTACTCAGCATAATTTCTTCCATAGCCATCCATTTACCTTCAAAGGCTGCAATATCATTGTTTCTAATTGCTGTGTAAAATTCCATGGTATAAATGATGTACCACAGTTTTTTGATCCATTCATCCAGTGAGGGACATCTGGGTTGTTTCCATAGTCTAGCAATAGTAAATTGAGCTGCTATGAACATAGATATTGCTTTATTTATTTTTTGAAAGAACCAATTCTTTGTTTTGTTGACATTTTGAATTGTTTATTTTTTTTGTTCTCAGTTTCATTGATTTCAGCTCTGATCTTAGTTATTTCCTGTCTTCTTTTGGGTTTGGAATTGGACTGTTCCTCTTTTTGTAGGGATTTGTGTTGGAGCATAAGTCTGTTTATTTGGGCTCCTTCCTGGTTTTTGATAAAGGCATTCAGTGCTATAAATTTACCTCTTAAGAATGATTTCATACTATTCCAGAGGTTTAGATATGTTGTTTCATCATTCTCATCCATTTCCAAGAGTTTCTTGATTTCTGTTCTCATTATTTCTTTTATCAATTCTTCTTTAAGAGGTTATATTATTCAATTTCTAAGTATTTGAGTGGTTTCTTTTGTTTCTCTTGCTGTTAATTGCTAAGATCATACCATTGGGGTCTGACAGGATACATGGAATTACATCAACTTCTTTATATTTGTTAAGATTAGCTTTGTGGCCTTGGATGTGTTCAATTTTGGAGAAGGATCCATGAGCTGCTGAGAAGAAGGTAACACCAGTCGATTTGTAATGGAATATTTTGTAAATGTCTGTTAAGTCCAATTGATTTATAGAGTTATTGGGTTAGAGATAAGTTTATTTATTTTCTGCTTTCATGATCTGTCTATTGTTGGTAATGGTAATTAAAGTCCCCCAGTATTATTGTGTTAAGATTGTGCTTGAGGGCTGGAGCGGTGGCTCAGCGGTTTCGGCGCTTGCCTGGCAAGCACGAGGACCCGGGTTCAAACCCCAGCACCACGTACACAACTGAGTATTGGAGCAACTAAGGCCATGTGAAAAACTAAATAAAGTTGTTTCTCTCTTTCTCTGTCTCTCTCACTGTCCCTCTCTCTTAAAAAAAAAAACTTAAAAAAAAAAAAGATTGTGCTTGAGTACTTTTTCCATATATTTCGGAGGGTTGTAATTGGGGACATCAATGTTAAATATCGTTGTCTTCTTGATTAATTGTTCCTTTTCTATGATATAGTGAGTTTCTTTGTCCTTTCTGACTAATTATAGTCAAAACTATCTTTGTTGGATATCAGGATCTCAATACCGTCTTGCGTTTTCGGGCCATAAGCCTCGTGGACTTTTCCCAAACTTTCACCATCAATCTGTGTCTATTTTTGGCTCTGGAGTATGTCTCCTGTAGGCAGCATATTGTTGGATTTTGCTTTTTGATCCACTCACCACTGGCTTTTTAATGTCCCCTCTTGCTGTGTGGATTGGAAATACCCCATAAAACAATGAAATATGTTCCCTCTCAGCCTCTCTCTTAGGGATCTAAGTACTTAAAGACTGACAATTCCATATATTTTACCCTCTCTTTTCTTTACTACTTGGGATTTCACACAGGAATATTTCAACACTGAGCCACACCCAAAGCCATGTTTTATTCTTTATTCTATCTTGAGATAGAGTCTCACAAATTTGCTGAGGGTCCGAGTAAGTTGCTGACACAGGCATCAAATTTATGAATCTCTTGACTCACCCTCATGAGTTACTAGATTTATAGGAATGTACCACAATCAAGCTTGCTCTCTTCACCCAAGTGTTTCTCATGGCATAGTAAATCTGGAACCATTAAATCCACATTGGGAAGAAGGAGGGAAATCGCACATTTTGTAGTCATTCTCTTTTTCCCAAGGATTTCACTGATTTTAAGGGTAACACTGCTGGTGATTCTTTTCAAGGTCCAGAGACATTGACTCTCCAAAAAACAAGGGAATATGAGAAAGCACACTTGACAAGGTGTGCAGAATCTGCAGGGGAGGAGATGCGCACAAGTTTTGTGGAAGTTTTGTAGTCACATGAGTTCCAAGGAATGTTGAGGGACTGTCACCCATCAGGAGAACAGAAGGCTGATTCTGAGGAACTCATTCAGTAAATGACTAAAATCTTGCCATAGCACTGAACTCAAGGGCACCAATAATACTTCATCTCAGCAAAGAAAAATTGTTTCCTTTTTATTTACTCCTATACTGATTCCATTTGGGGGGGGGGGTCTATTGCCTTTCCAACCAGAGATAGTCAATTCTGAAAGCACAACAGTAAAAACATTTTCATACCCATTCAAATTAAAATCTCTGAGACAAGAACAAAGCACCTAAACACTAGAGTTCTTCCATGTGTCCCTATGCTGAAAAATGTATTTGTTTGCAAAGTATTTCTGTTCACTCAGATATTTTGCAGTAAAATATAATACTACAGCCATAGTAGGAAAAGAGAAGAGATGAAGTGATAGTCCATATCTGAAATACCCTGGATTTGTTGCTCCAGTTTGGATTTGGTTACAACATATAGTATGCTGGGAAATGTGTAATTGCAGCACATATGGAACAGGTGACCAGCACAGACAGGAAGATGCAAAATAGGAGTTGAATTTAGGACAAAATAATTGGGACTTTTCAGTGTCAAGATGAGAAATTTTAGTCAGGAGAGAATACTGGTTGTCTGAAAGTGTCACGCAGCACTTAAGAATAAGGAGGAGATCCAAAAAAAGTGCCAATAAGCAATTTATCATTGTGAGAGGTCATAGGGTGTACTTAGAAGCTCTTGTAGCACCCTAGTCACTAAGAAATAGCATCATGAGGGACCACCTTTATAAATGTGATCCATCATTGAAATATTGATATGTGGCACATGAATGTATTTCAACGCGGTCAACTAGAAAGGAGTGTGTGAACATATGTGTTGGTATCGGAGAACCCAACCAGCTGTGATGTTTGAAGGCACCATGAATGGAAATTGAATGAGTAGAGCATCCAGGCATCTGGTCTTCCTGAGCAATGGGACCCGCATCCTGACAAGCAGGGTTTTGTCCATCTTGGGGATCCACAGCTGGCAGCCCAGGACCTGTGAGGGAGCTGCCATGGAACCAACAATTCACTTGGAAGGTCTCTGGAACTCATCAAACTTTGAACACTCATGTCTGCCAAATATGGTGAACGCTCACTCCCACCATGTTAATTGAACCAACTTGGCTTATTCCTATTTTGCCTGGGACAGTTAGAATAATGGAAGTCATTAAAACAGAAGATAAATCTTTAAGCACAGCATGAATAGCAAATGTGCTTCTTCTCATTGAGGTTCAATATGGGACCAAAAAAAAGACTCAGAGCCCAGATGCAGAAGCAACTCAATGCCCACTAAATATGGATGGACTTACAAAAGAAGTAGTTTATCTTGCATGGGATTATCATTCATCCTTAAGATAGGGAATACCTGAGACATCCTCCACTCATGTAGGATGTGGAACATACAGAAATATGAAAGACACAAGGGACTAAAGGTGTTTGCATCCACATTTGGCATGGTAGATGAAGTATCAATATTTGTCAAATGCATAGAGACAGAGAGTGGAATGGTGACGAGCAAGAGCTGCAGGAGAATTGGGCAGTGAGTGTTTTGTGGGTGAAGTCTCTTTTCATGGTGACAGAAAAACTCAAGGGATGGTTTCTGAGGATGTCAGCCCAAAAGAAAATTATCCTCATGCAATATGATGACATTTGGTCAATGGTGGACCAATGTTCCAAACGTAGGAATCTGTTGCACAATATGATAGGGCATAGTGACTTTGTAGCCATCTCAGTTGGGGTAACATTTCTGTACAATGTTGGCACAATGACAAAATCATTCCGTAACATTTCTGGTAACATACCTCCATTATGGAGTGATATATGACTGCACTGGAAGCCATTCACTGCGACACTTTAAAATGGGGAAAAGAGTAAGTTTGTACATATTTAGCCACATTTTTTTTTCTGAGAAAGACACAGAATAAATCAGTTGCCCTACTGGAAAGTGAAGGCTCAGCTAGCAGGTTTGGATGCAGGTTCCCCATCCCTTGTGTACTTGTAACATTCCAACCATTTCACCTCTGCTCAGCAAACATGGTAATAGTTGTTAATATTTTGGTTATATTTGATTCCATTTATTACTATCAGTATTCAACATAAAATGTATGGTTTTAAAAACATCACTTCCATCTTGAAAGGGAGTGTAAGGAAAGAGACAAAATGAAGGAAAGAGACTAGAGTGACAGCTCAACAGTAACACAGGTTTATTTGGGGGAAACCCGTGGAGGTGGTCCCAGTGGAGTCTTGGGTTCATCTGCTGTTTACAACCTGTGGTGAATGTATAGGGAATTAGGGTGACATGGTGAAAGAAAAATTTTCCTGGTTAAAGTGGGTTTCTCTTTAGGGTGCAGATCCTCTGAGAAGGGTCCTAGTATGTAGATTTTGAAACTGTGGGTGTTTTCTGTCTGGCACATATGAATGATTTCTGGTCATTTTACATATCCATCATTCCTGTTTCTAAAAGGATGTAATGAGTCAGGTAGATGATATCCAATTTTTATCCAGTTAGTGGGTAAACAGACAGAAGTCATAATTCTGCCTAAGAAAAAGATTCTCTGGTTAAAATTGAAGCACCCAGAGAAATGATTGGAGGTAGCTTGCTTCAACTGGAGGAAGGGTCTTGTGGGTAAATTTTAATGGGAGTGTGGTGGTTGGTCACAGTAGGCTTGGAGATACACCACACTGTGGTTGACACCTCAGGGAGGAAAGATAACAGGGAGATGTTGGTGGGGAAGGATTGGCTTTTGTTTGGTCTAAGAAGATAAAGGAGTGTGGGGAGCTAAGGTGGGTATTAAAACAAATGAAGGCATTGAATTTGGTTGGGATATTCCTGCCACGGTAGGAGTTGGTCATATATGCGTGAGTGGGTCCTTCCAATTAAGCAGCCAAAAACAAAAAGTTTTCAGTGTAGGGTTTTAGTTGGGGTGGTAGGATCTCATTGTCCAAGGTCCCTATTTCTATCAGCCTACAGATAATCTATCTCCTGCCTCAATGACCTTTTGAAGAGGTCATTGACTGTTGCTGGGTGGAAAGAGTGATAACTACTCTGGTTTCTTCCATGCTGACAGTGGGGCATTGGAAACCTCTCCAGAGGGTCTGTCAGGGGGGTCTTTGATAGAAATTTGGAGGCAGCTGCATGGAGGGCCATTTTTCCATGGTCAACTGTCACTTAATAGACTCTAGGCATCTCCTTCATCAGGGCCATCCAGAGGTACATGATGGTGGAGGTTGGCAGGTGACTGACATGGTGTACACGGGGGAGGGATCATGGCTTCTGAAGATCCAGGGTGGATCCCAGTAAATGTAACACGCAGCATGGCTGGGTGGGTTCTGTTTTGTAAATTTGGGGAGTGAAATCCATGGACACAGGATCACACAGAGTAAAGTAACAGAATTTAGAGACATAGAAAGAAAGCAGAACTCTGATAACCTGTCTTCAGACAGGTTAACCTGTTTTTTTTTTAAATTATATGTGACACATTCCTTTGAGTCCATGTGTGATAACAAAACATGCAGTTCAAGAGCAATACCTGTGCTCACAAATTTGCTATGTAAAATACATTGAAATTAATTGAAGGACTGACTTCATGTTATCCATGAACTTCCAAAAATTGTAGACTCTCTTGTAAGAGTGTGAGCATGTTGTAGAGTTTTCTATGATATCAGGTCCTCAACATGTCTCCTGGTCTCCAAGATGCATGAAAGTAGAGGACTTACCCCCAGGACAGGTTCTTGCCCTAATTTTTGAGGAGTCTCCACAGTGTTTTCCAGAGTGGCTGAACCAGTTTGCAGTCCCACCAGCAATGTGACAGTTTTAGGCTTGATTGTTGGGACCAGCTCTTTCACTCTTACCCCTGCAAAGGGGAAAGTTCCTCTCCCCTCCCTCAGATATGGAGCAAGGGCAGCAAGTTCTAGGATACTTTTCTCTTGCTGTTTTCCTAGATTTCTGGATCTTACCATGTTACCATTTTTCTTCTGTTGATTTCCAGTGTTCTCCAGTGATCACTGACCTCGTTATACAGCTATACTCCTGATGCTTTGCTTCTTGTTTGTGAGGAAGCAGATGTGTGCTGGGTGTCTATATTCAGCCATCTTGCTTCTCCAAATTACTCCTTTCCACAAGTCTATTTCTCCCTTTTGGATGGAGAATATTTACCCTGTACATATCACATCATTGTATTTTGAAGGTGGATGACTTATTTTTAATTTACAATCTCCAAATGGATGCCCTTGCCTTAAGTCTCAGATGAGGCTTCAGATTTTTTAATTAATGCTCAGTGAATTGATCATTCACAGTTAATAGTCTGACACTGTTGAGGGTGAATGATCATATTGTTCATTGAGAGAAATATCTGAAACCTTGGGAAATAGATGTAGAACTCTATAGTTTAGAGACAGTTTGCATTCCCCCAAAATTTCATGTATTGAAACCCAATGACAATTGTTTGGTAGAGACATCTGACTGATATTTAGAGGTGAGGTCTTTGGGAAGTTATTAGAATTAGATAAGGTCATTGGGGTAGAAACCCAGTGATTGAATCCTGTTTGCTTTATAAGAAGAGGGAGAGAACAAGCAGATACACATACACACACGTGCTCCCTTTTTCTGTTTCCAGTGTCCCTGTACTGACTTAGGATTTTACCATCATCAGATGAGGCCCACAAACTATGTACCTCCACAACTGTAAGCCAAAATAAACCACTTTTATTTTATTTTATTTTTTTTTAAAGAGAGAGGGACAGTGAGAGAGACAGAGAGAAACAACTTTATTTAGTTTTTCACATGGCCTTAGTTGCTCCAACACTCAGTTGTGTATGTGGTGCTGGGGTTTGAACCCGGGTCCTCGTGCTTGCCAGGCAGGCACCGAAACCGCCGAGCCACCGCTCCAGCCCCCCACTTTTATTTTAAAGTAGTTTGTTCTAAGTATCTCATTATAGAAAAAAAGTTTAATACACTTCCCAAAGTGATTGAGAGCTTTAATGCAATCACTATAAAAATTTCAAGGGCATTGTGTTAGTCAGCTTCTAACCACTGTGACCAAAATCCCCAACATCAACCACTTAAAGGAGAAGTTCATATCAAACATTGAAGAATGAAATCCAAGATGACATAAGAAGATGGAAAGATGTCCCATGCTCTTGGATAGGCAGAATTAATATAATAAAAATGGCCATTCTACCGAAAGCTTTATATAGATTTAATGCCATCCCTATAAAGATACCTATGTCGTTCTTTACAGACATAGAAAACGCAATTCTCATATTCATTAAGATATCACCTTACGTCAGTCAGAATGGCAAAGATGAAGAAAATAAACAACAATAGATGCTGGAGGGGCTGTG
>PVKS010028570.1:0-26278 GCA_004027875.1 Aplodontia rufa
AAAAAAATACATTAGGGACCTTATAATTCATTTTCTATGAAGCAATAAACAATACCATTTCAATATAAGGCATGCAAGAAAGGCAGGAGAAATAATTTAAGGAAGAAAGAAAAAAGAACAATCATTAGAATGACGCTCCAATATGTAACACATTTTTTAATTAATAGGGAATGTCATCTAATTGTGATTAATATTTTAAGAGCTTAAATGGAAAAATAAGTAAATATGCAAAACAGTGAGTGGAGTGAAAACAGTAATAAAGCAAAAGGTAATGCTAGAAATAAAGCACACAATACCATAATAAAAGAATGCCTCTGATGGTTCTTCAGTGAACTGAGCAAGGCCAAGGAGAGAATCAGTGTGTTTAAAGATTTTTTTAATAGAAATTTTTTCACATGGTTCTTCCTGTTACTTTTTTTCTCTCCCTAATCCTTTCCTAAGGATTTAGTTAAATAACCATAAGTCAAAGTCATTCTGCCAGCCAGAAAAGAAAAAGGAGGTACACCTAGATGACAGACTGCCTAGTTCTTATGGCCTTCCTGCATACTTTATCTCCTTTTCCCACCCCATAAAAGCTTTTTGCATTCCTGAAATAGAGCTTTGTACTCCCCTAAGTTATAGATATAACTCTAAGACATAGCTCTGAGAAGCTGGTACCTTTATTTTCTGCAGGGCCATATTTGAATAAATGCAATTTCTTTTTTCTTTCTTTCTTTCTTTTTTTTTTTTCCAGGGCTGAGGACCAAACTCGGGGCTTTGCGCATGCTAGGCAAGTGCTCTGCCACTGAGCTAAATCCCCATCCCCAATGCAATTTCTTCACACCAATTTATCTCCTGAATTTTGGACACTTTGAGCTGTAGGAAGCTCAGACATTTGATCTCTGTAGCAACTTTTAAAATTAAATGCAAAGAGAAATTAAAAATTAAAAATCCAAAGGAACATCCAAAACTGCAAAATAAATTTTAAAGGTATATTTTATATTTAATAGGAATATCAGAAGATGAGTGAATAGAAAAAGAAAAAAAAATATTTGAAGTGACAGCATTGAAGAATTTTCTAAAATTATAAACAGACACTAACTTACAGATCCAAAAAGCTCAGGATATACCAAGCAAGATAAAATCAAAGTTATCATGCCTACATATGTCATATTCTCAAGTAAAGAAACAAAGAAAGGGGAAAAATCTTGAAAGAAGCTCAAGGAGGAGGGAAGCAAGCATCAAATGTAAGAAAAAATTCTAACATGTCCTGAATTTAATTTTATTTGGAAGGGTAAGAATGTGGAAAAAAAGATGGAAGTTACTTGGTAATAAGCGAAAAACAAAAGACTCTTCACATTCTAGATTGTATGTTGAAACCTTTACCCAAATACTATCAAGGCTCACCTGCTGGGTGCCCTGGCTTTCTTGTTTGCAACATCAACCAGTGTAGAGGCTACAGTTGCTTCTCCTTAAAAGTCACCCTGCTATCTCAAAGCTTTGCCTGCTTTCTGTTATTCTTACCCTCTTCTTTCTTGACAAGGTGGGTTCAATGTAAGCAGACTATGCCTGCCTTCTTTGTCCAAATTTTCATTATCAAGTTACCTGACTTTTTAAATCCGATAACTGCTGCTTTGCCTTGCTGCGGACTGTGGGAACTTTTTCCATTGTCAAAGAAGAGGAGATACAATAGGAAAAGAGTACTCAGGAATGTTTGGAGAAGGGAGAAAATTAATTCATGCGCCAGAAAAGATCTGAGCATGTGTCAGTAGAGGCACCAAGATTTATTTAGGAAAGCAAGGAATACACACTCGAGAGAGAACATGGGCAATCTTGAGAATGTAAAGTGCATTTTTGTGGTTCCTGGATCTTATTTTAAAGAAAACATGCTAAGGTGGGTTATGGGAAGGTACATAAAGAAGACATCAGTCTGGTTATTCTCAGGATCTTTAGTCTGATGTGGTTTCCATTATCTAATCAGGTATCATTAAAAAGACCCCTAAATTCCAGGTTACTTAAAATGTCATTTCTATCTTTATTTATTGGTGAGCTAATTAAAAATGTACAAGATCATTTTCATAAGTGTGTGAATTTACAGTAACTAAGATTCAAAGATTTCCCAGAAATTTAGGAGAGACAGGTCTTGGAGAAAGACTTACTTGGGGAGTGAGAGGCTGGCAAAAGTATATAGGATTTTAAAATTACTTTTTCTGGTTCTTCCTTTATGTCTCCTTTCTACCTATTTTTTTTTATGTCTTCTATACTACTTTACCAGCACCAGCCTTTCCTTTCTTGCTAACATCTGTAAAGTCTCAATAAACCCTTTTACATCAGAGATCTATAGAGTTTTGGTATTATGCATTATAACTATAGAGGAAAAAGTATAAGAATTACAGTAAATTTGTCATCTGAAATCACTGAAGAAACATTTAAAGCACCAAAAATACAATACAAGTATAACTGTAACAAAGATTTAGACTTTTCACTTGGACTTGCAAATGTTTGATGAGTAACTAACTAAAAGTGGGGTAGAAAGCTTGACATCTCTGCCTCCATTTCACACACATCTACTCTGCACCTTGGATTCCAGGAGCAACGCATCTGATTAGTAAATACCTTGTGATGAATCAAAACAATCCCTCTCCCCCTACAATAGTAACTTTCTTATCTGAGATGAAGCCCAGCTTGATCAACCCTGGAATAATGATGGAACAGACCACATCTGACCAGGATCACCTGCATTGGCAGGTGTGTAAAGCCTCCAGTTATGCAAACTCCCTAGATTTAACCTATTCTCCTTTCTAAAATATCTGAGTTGTCATGAACCCCCTTGAAAGCAGGTCTAAGAACATGGGCTCCCTTGTCCTCCCAGTTTAGTTATACTGATTAAAGCTCATTTTCTGCTTTTAAACCATAACATAACATTTGATGTGAGTTTTTTTTTTTTTTTTTTTGATAAGTAACTGAACCTGATTTGTTGGTACTCCCAGAATTGGGTGAACTCAGGTACCATGACTAACACAGAATTCTCTTTCCATTGAGATTATCACACAAAATTAAGAAGAAACTTCTGATTAGCTCCAATGTATCAGGTACTTGGAAGGCATCATTCCTGTGCTCAAGTAAACAGCAGAATGAACTGAAAATCAAAGACTTTTGTAAGATCCCTCAAAAATCAAGTTCTGAAGACAAACTAACACTTCAAAATCTAAGGACACAGGTAACTATGTAGAAGTGAGAAGTACAGCAAAGATAAGCTTTCTGGAAGGCAGCTATGCTCACCACTATACCACCAACGCTGCCCTAAGATAAGCTTTCCGTAAGAGGAAAACATCACTAATGTCAATAAATGATGAATTATGGAAGATTGAGTAATGATTAGCTTGACTCTAGAAGGACAAGTTACAGGGAGGGGTCTCCTTAGTTTCATGGATTCCGTATCAGACTTTCATAATGAAGACTGGACAAAAATCCACCTGTGTTTTGAATGGCAGTAGTTAAAAGTGTTAGCATAAAATACTCTAAGAGCATTCTTGATAACAAAGATCTGTTCTGTAAGGAAATCTATTTTTCCATAACCTTAACTGACCTGGAGGAACATCAATTAAATAACTAAAATATCTTCTGCTATCGTATCTTATGAAAGGAGAGAGGGGAAAAAATGAAAACTCTTCTATTTTCAGTTATAGCAAACTTTCAACAGATCATAAAATAGCACACTAAAAGTCTAGTTATATTAGTTTCTATTACCTGATATATTTTGTCTGATTTTCAACAAATAATTGCAAGGCTTGCTGAAGACATGAGAAAACACAACCTGACAAGACAAAGCAAGCATCAGAACAAGAATTAGACATGGGAGAGAAATTGGAAATGTGAGATCAGTTATTTAATACTTATAGTTAGTATATTAGATCTAATAGAAAAAATATATACCATATATAAAAACACATGAGTGATGTATGTGCACACATGGAAAAATCTAAGAAATGAACAAAAGAAATAGGCAGAAACCAGGAGGATTGTAACAGACATGAAAACAGTTATAATGAAATCATTTGTAAACTGGGCACAGAAGAGGAAAGAGTCAGGAATTAAAATCTTCTGCTTGTAAAAGACACTAGTACTATTAGGAGACTGCAAAGATATACGTAATTTAAGAAAATATTTCAGAGCACACATGTGAGGAAGAATTCATATCAAAATAAGCAAAGAAATCTCAAAATATAAACAGTTTAAAGAAAATGACCCAATTACATAGTGGAGTAAAAGTCTAAACAAACTGATCACTGAGGGAGACTTACAGAAGGAAAATGAGCATAAAAGATAAAATTTTTAAAAATGATTTATCACTAGGAAATTACAAATTAATACAATAATGAATTATTGACCTAATATAAAAATACAATACTAAGGAGCTCCTAGAAGAAAAATGTAAGAAGATATAGTAACTTTAGGTGGGTGTGAGGATATCTACTAGACTCAATTCAAGGACCTTGAAAATGCCAGGCAAGTGCTTTATCACCGAGCTACATCCCCAACCTAAAATGTGAGTTTGAAGAAGCATAATAAATAAAAAAACATAAATAATAAGTTGGACTTTATTAAAATTAAAAACTTCTGCTCTGTAAAAGGCATTGTTACCATTAAGAGACTGCAAAGACATACATGAACTAAGAAAATATTTTAAAACATACATGTGAGGAAGAATGTATATCAAACTATACAAAGAAATTTCAAATATAAACAATTTGGAGAATGACCCAATTACATAGTGGAGTAAAAGTCTGAATATACTGATCACTTAGGGAGACATATAGATGGAAGATAAGAATAAAAGATAAAACTTAAAAATGATATGTCATTAAGAAATTACAAATTAACATAACAATGAGAAGACACTAAAATTTATTATTATGTCTAAAATTTTAAGAACTATCAATAATAATTTCTGAGTAGGATGCAGGGCAATAGGAATTTTCATTCTTTTCTGGTGGCAATGTAAGATGCTACAGCTAGTTTCAAACAGTTTGACAGTAGCAATTGAGCTTCTAGATATTTATTAAATTGATTTCAAAATTATTCCACATTAGGACCTGGAGTGGTGGTTCAGTTGTTGTGGCAATTGCCTGGCATGTGTCGAGGATTCAAGTTCTAACCCCAGTACCACATACACAGCGACATTTCAGAGCAACAAAAGCCACATGAAAAACCAAATACAATTGATTCTCACTTTCTCTCTCACTCTCACTTAAAAAAATTCACACCAAGTCCTGTACATGAATAGTTAAAATAGCTTTCTTCATAATTATTAAAACCTAAAAGCAATCAAGATAACTTTCAAGAGATGAATGGGTAAACAACTATGTTGTATTTATATATTAGAACATTATTCAACAATAAAAAGAAATAAACTATCAGACTATGAAAATTAATGAATTAATCTTTTTTTGTTCAGGAGTTGAGTTGTTATGCAATCATAGAAGCTTATAAGATAACCATATGACATGCATTTGATTCTAAACCAGAATCACCTCTGCATCACCCACAACCCAGTCTACTAATTCTTCTATATTTCCCCCCTACAACAACTATAAACACACACACACACAGGACTATGAATTTTCCAGCATTAAATGATTAAATGACTGCATAAGTACTTTTTGGTTCTCTAGGGCAGGGTAGAGAATATGCCACATTGTTGATTTTCTCCCTAGATCATCCCTTTCTCTTTCCTCCCCTTTCTCTACCCCCTACCTCCCCACCCCTTACATATCTATAGTTCCCCTAATTACGTGTTGCTTCCACTTTGGTGCATCTAGTAAGTGAGCTTGACCCCAAGCCTGGGATTTGCTCTTACCTCCACAAACGAGTTAATCTTAATACATGCCAACTGCTGTGAAAGAATCCAAATGGAAAAAAATTACATAGTAATTGCCAATGGTATAACATTCTGGAAAAAAGAAAAATGAGACAACATAAAATGCAGTGCTTATCAGAGATTAAGGGGAAAAACAGAAAATTAAATGAGTAAAATAAAACCATTGGGAAGGGTGGTAAAACTGTTTTATATTATACTACATATATGGACTCAAACCACTATGGAAGCCAAACATCAAAGCAAAGCCTGTTCCTTAAAGTATAAAATTTAAGAAAAACTAGAAAGTTGAAGAATCTCAGGATGAACTGTAGAATGTGATAAAATATTCTAAATCTATTACAAATATGGGAAGCAATCTCATTGCAGGAATTGGAAGCAAAGGTGCTGACCCAAGTAATTGTGCAATGTAGTTTGTAAGACTAAGATCAATGGAACAGCACTAAAGCAATGTAAAAGTTCCCTCCCACACAGGTCTGAGTTAATGATTCTCATACCATACATGTAAAGTGGAATTAAACAAGTAAATGTGTGAGTATTGGTGGAAGAGGGGTTTCTCCATATTTGAGTGAAAATTTATAGGTAAACAAGAAAAGAAGTTTATAGTCCTGCTTATGGTTTTGGCTTAAAGTTGGAGCTATCAGTATGAACTCACATGTAGCTTAGTGTAGATATAGATGATTGCAGTTACAAATATTTTTAGATGTACATATTAGTGGAAGTTAATGTACACATATTTTATACTTGTATCAGCTGAAAGGGCCTAGAAATAATGACACCCTAGAAGTCATGAGGTTGTTACCTCTCAAATTTAGGTTTCTAATTCCAATTATTCAATAAAATACAATGCAAACTTGTTGGAGAAATGATAGATTACAGGATTGGCCCAGGAAATACATTTAATATGCCTGGTAACTTTCTGGTGCCAGAATCTAAGAATGTGCTCAAAATAGATAAATAAACAAAACATCCACTAAGAAGGGAATATGCCAAAGGACCACAAATGTCAATTGAAACATCTTCCAATGATTAAAGCTGGAAAACTTGGGTCAACAAAAATAAAGTAGCATTGGAACATAAACCAAAGCATAAAATAAATATATGATTTCATACAGATCTAAATAAAATGTTGAATAAATCAATTAACAAGAGGTGAACCTCCCATGGAGAAGAGCAATTCATGTAGATATTCCAATCTTAATGAAATGAAGCAAATCTTTCCATTTTTAATTGTGGGGATCTCATTGTAACTCCTTCTAGACTACAGCAAAGAACAGTAGAAGAAAAAGGTTACTTTAATGAAGAATTTTAACAAAGACCACCTTAAACCAGGTGATTAAATTAAGATCAACAGGGCTGGAGCAGAGGCTCAGCAGTATCGTGCTTGCCTGGCATGTGTGAGGACCCAGGTTCAAACCTAAGCATCACATCCACTAATAAGTGTTGGAGCAACGAAAGCCAGATGAAAAATTAAATAAAAATTATTCTCTCTCTCACTCTCTCTCTCTCTTAAAAAAAAGAAAAATATTAACATCAACCATGATGAATTATAATGATAATATATATCATTGATATGAAGTTATAACAAGAAAAACTTTCTTCTATTACATAGGTTGTGTTTTATTCCAGCCACAAGCATAAAACATCAGAAACATCCCAATAGAAGACATGTCTAACCAGTACTCTTTCAAAATTCTAAAGGTAATTAAATAACTTTTTAAGAGTCTGAAAAATTATCATGAACAACAGAAGCCAAATGAGAATAGATGACGAAATTTAACGTGGTATTTGGATGAGATAATGAAACAGAAAAAGGATCATAAAGAGAAAATGGGAAATCTGAATAAAGCATAGAATTTAGGCAATTCTGAACCAACAATTTTATGTAAAGTGGAGTTGGGCCAATGGAGCATTTGGAAATGAAAGGAACCGTGTTAAAAAGTGATCTTTATACTCAACATTCAAACCATTCCAGAGTTATCATACTCATTGCACACATGAATCAGTTACTTTAATATGATAACCATAAGTCCTTGAATTTTGCAATTGTCTAGGTAGATATTGCTTTGAATCTGACTGACGGTTGTTTCTGTTCTTGACAACCTTCTATTCCTTGCTATGCTGCCAGTTTTTAAGCCATAAAGCTTTTCACACCTCCTCCACATAAACATCTTAAGGGGCTTTTTATTTTACTCCAATGATACATGAAGTACTCCTATGGCCACAAATACATGCAAGCTCTGTGCCCCTGCTAATCCTGTGACCTGAATCCCCACCTCTCTTCCTAGCCGACTTCATTCCAGCTATACTTACTTACCTCATGGCTTTCCTTGTAAAGGTCATACAACTTCTTGCTCTGAAGTCTTTGATTTTACTCTTCTGCCTCCTAGTAAGCATTTTCTGTATATTTATTTACTCATTTTATACACATCACTCAGGTTTCTCCATAAATAACACCAGTCCAACACTATTTCCTCACTTATTTTCTCCTGAGCTGTTAGTCTCTCCACACGTTTTCCTGTTATGTATGAATTTTTATCACCTATTTCCCTCCTTAGATTGATATCCTTAAAGATGGAGAAATTTTTCTTGTTTGTTTAATGATATATAATTAATATTTAAAATAGTAATAATACTTTTCATCCTCAATCAAATCATGACATGGGGGCTTCATTCTCCATTGGCCACAGTTTTGATCTAGCATGTCCCTCAAATTTCCAAGAGATAAAGCTTCTTCCCTGGCATGGCACTATTGAAAGGCAGGGGAAGTTTTCAGGTGTGTGTGTGGGGGGGTGGGGTATTGGGAGAGCCTTTCTTTTTACTTTCCCATTTTACACCAAGGAAAGTAGAATTTATTTTTTGCTCCACACTATGGTATGTTGCCTCTCCAAAGGCCCAAAAGAAATAGTTAGAGGTGGGGATACATCCAAAAAATAAAGTGTCTACAACTTTTTAAATTTTTATTCCCCAAGCATTTCAATACAAAGTTTCTCCATTGAAAGGAAGCCTTTCTGGAATCTCCCAAATCATGGACAGAAACCTCCAAAACTGTGATCCAAAACTTTACAAGTTGATTATCTCAGGTATTTTTTATAGTAACAAAAAGCTAACAAACACTACCTTTGAAATGTTGACCATGCCTTCAGGGTGTCCCTTCTGCGCTTGGAAACTAACAAGGATAAGGCATTCACCTTATTTGGGAAAAGTGCCACTTTTGGAGGAAACTAACTTTAGACAGATTCTAGGTGTCAAAAAACCTCTTGGTTCGCAGACAAAGGACACTTGTCTCAGGGCAACAGTGTCAGGCAGATATTTCAGGAAAGGAAATCTCAAACAAGCATACAAAGAAAACAAAGAATAAGATCTCTTTTATTTCATTCTCACACTTAGATATAACTGCATGAAAAATTTCTTCTTTTAATAAAATGAAAAAAACTGATAAATTTACCCAGAATAGAAATAAAGAAAAATGGATTTTAAGCTTGTTACTGCACAGAAGTAAAAAACAAAGTGTCTACAATTTTTTAAATTTTTATTCCAATAAGCATTTCAATACAAAGTTTCTCCACTGAAAGGAGGCCTTTCTGGAAGCTCCAAAATCATGGACGATTTTATTTTCTCCATTAATACTTAGCATACACAATGAATTAATTTCTATCAAACAAATGCTTATTTACTTCCACTCTACCTACAGGTATCTGTATGTTACCATGCAAGATAAGGGCATAGAAGATGAATAACAAAAATGGTTTTCACAATAAGGAAGACTGACAATATGCAAGGTTAAAGAATAAAAAAGTGGATGGCTTTCACTACACCAGCAAATTGATATCATGAAAACTTCCATAGGCCCAGGCATTACACAAGATACCAAAACACTAAGGAAAGAAAAATGACTTTTAAATATGGAAGTGAACAAAGACTCCACATTGTGCTATTATTAGTACTTTTTCAATACTAGATATTGAACACAGGGCCATACATAGGCTAGACAAGCTCTCTACTATGACTGAGCTACATATCTAGATCTTTAGTCATTATTAAAATGTGATATTCAATCAGCAGAGAAATGGAGATGGGCACTGATGGAAAAACAAGCAGATAAATGAACGACACAGAGTTATTATGGAAAATGTAAGGATGGCTCCTTATAGTTAGAGTGGTTGAAATAGTGGTAGATGAATGCATCTGATAAGAACAGAAATATAAAGTGACATACATATTTCATGGAAGTGGACAGATGCAAAAGTTGCAAAGTTTTTTGGGGACCAAGATCTCTGAGAACAGCTGGGGAAAACAGATCCCATAGTTTGAAATTAGTTTTACTCAGTGTTTTTTCAAAATCTGGGCATCAAATTTCAAGCAAAAGGCACAGCTAAGAGGATCACATTTGTGATACAAAGATTTCAAGTAAAATTTTGGAAGGCTGTAGGGTTTCAGAGACAAATTTAATTATTTCAGAAGTGAAAGACAGAGAAATTGCTCCAATCTTCTTTTGGTATTTTGCCAAAATTAGAAACTGGTTGGAGCAGGGTGATGAAAAGCAAAACAGAAAACCCTAAAAAATACTGTGGAATTTTTTAGCAGTCTTATGGTATTCTGAGGAAACAGATACTAGACATCAGAACTACCAGCAGTGGCTTTATGAAAGGGGACATCCATCCTCTAAGCTGCAAAATTAAGAAGTCAGCAATAGGAGAAAAGACATTTGGATGAAAAAAAAAATTTTTGCCAAAATTTCAATATAACCTTGAGTCAATTTTATTTGACAAATTCTGTCAGCTGGAGGGCAAGTAAAATATCCCCAGTGAAGTTCATAATTGAGGTCCCTAGCAATTTGTAGACAACTTACAGAACCATATAAAGTGTGCACAATGGACATGGCATCTGGTAAAAAAATTTTTTAAATGCAGGTGTACGAATATCAAGACCAAAACGCTAAAACTAAGAAATAAAATGGAACATTGAAGTTGATTATTTTATGATGTAGATATGATTTAACAGGCAAAAGTTACATATGGATGATATATTTAGGAAAATAAAGGATGGAGACTATAGGAAAAAAAGATAAATTAAAACTAAGAATTAATAGCTGCTGGGGCTGGAGCGGTGGCTCAGCGGTTTCGGTGCTTGCCTGGCAAGCACGAGGACCCGGGTTCAAACCCCAGCACCACGTACAC
The DNA here is from genome assembly GCA_004027875.1 of Aplodontia rufa. NCBI lineage: Eukaryota > Metazoa > Chordata > Mammalia > Rodentia > Aplodontiidae > Aplodontia > Aplodontia rufa. The sequence continues at coordinate 11,038 of PVKS010028570.1, forward strand.
AACTGAGTGTTGAAGCAACTAAGGCCATGTGAAAAACTCAATAAAGTTGTTTCGCTCTTTCTCTGTCTCTCTCACTGTCCCTCTCTCTTTATAAAAAAAAAAAAAAAAAGAATTAATAGCTGCTGCAGAAGTATGTATTTTTGAATTAAGAAAGCAAGTAAGTAGAAAGTACCTATATTAACAGAAAAAGAATAATTTGACATGGACTGCAAAATATTATTAGAAATATATGGGATAGGAGGAGCCCCAACATAGCTTCTGAATGGTGACTAAAGCTTTAGCTCCGGCCCACGATTGCATAGGACACACAGCTGAAAAGCCCTGCCAGAGTTGAACCCAGCAGCCTCTGTGCCATGGAACCAGGCCTCAGGACCAGGGCTTTCAGGTATGGTAACCTCCCATTCCCAAAACGCCCAGCCACCCTGCACAAATCCACCCAGACACAGCCCATTCCTCCTAGGTCCAGATACATGGGTCCATACACACTGCCAAAGATCCCAGATCCTGTCACTGTGTGCAGGGACACCATTCAAGCCAAACATGAGACACCAGAACCCACCAAAGCACCCCAGCTGCTGTACATATAAAAACCACCAGGCTGCAACAATCCTTGAACAAATTTCAAATCAATGCTCTGGGGTCTAGATATATAAGGTACAGCCAAATGAGTTTTTGGGCTGAAGCAGCATTCTGGAAGAAAGTGGTGATCAGAGGGATGGTGTCTGACCTGACCCTTTGACCTTCAAAGAAGTACCTCAAGCCTTGCCTACCTTCACCACAGGGAAACTCTATTCAGAGATGCAGAAGAAGATTATTAAAATGAGGAATCAAAATAGGAAAGGTTCACCTCAAGCACACAACTCCCCAGCCAAGGAAAAAAAAGACAGGGAGCAAGATGAAAACTTAGAACTAATTATCAATGATCTGATTACTAAAAGGAAAAATGAACTGAAAAAAGAATTAATGAAGGGACTAAGTGAGAAAACTTAAGAGATGAAAAACTCTATTATCAAAGAAATACACATACTGAAAAAGGGAGTAATGGTGCTAAAATGTTCTATCAATCACATCAAAACAATGATGTGAAAATTTAATAATAGACTAAGCTCTAAAGAAAACAGAAGTTCAGCTCTAGAAGAAAGAACTTCCAACAATGAAGACAGGATGAGTAAGCTCAAGTGCATGGATGACTAATGAGAAAAAAATCTCGCAGAACATGAGCAAAATTTTCAAAATGACTGGGATGAAATCAGAAGAAAGAACATAAGAGTAATTGGAATACAGGAAAAAATTGAAACAAACAAAAAGTATAAAGAACATTCTCAATGAAATTGTTAAGGAAAATGTTTCCCATGTGAAAATGGAGTCTAAAATGTTCATCCAGGAGATGCACAGGACCCTCCAAAGACCTAAGCAAATGAGAAGTTCACCTAGATATATCATGTTCAAAATACATACAGGGATATCAATGAAAGAGTTTTAAAAGCAGCAATAGAGAAAAGCCATATCACATTCAGAGGTAAACCAAAAAGGCTCACATGTGACTTTTCAGCTCAGACTCTAGAAGCAAGAAGATCATGGAAAGAGATCTTTCAATCTCTTAATGAGCACGAAATGTAGCCAAGAATACAATAGGCAGCAAAACTCAGCTTCAAATTTGAGGGAGAAATAAGAACATTTCACGATAAGATCAAAATTACAGCATTTGTGAACAGGAAACCAGCATTACAAAGAATCCTCAAAGATAAACTTCAAACAGAAAAACATTCAAACACCAATTGACAGATTGTCAAAGCTAAAAAATAATAAAGAGATCACCAATCTAAATAACTCCATAAATTAAATGGACTTAACAGACATCTATAGAATATTGCACCCCAAGTTGGCTGAGTGTATTTTCTTCTAACCAGCACAAGGATCCTTCTCCAAAATAGACCATATTAAAGTTCAAAAAGGAAATTTCAGCAAATATATAAAAGTAGATATCATTCTACATATCCTATCAGACCATGATTTCATGACTCTAGCAATTAACAGCAAAAACTAAAACACAAAACACATATACATGGAGATAGAACAATACCCTATTGAATGAAGAATTAATCCAAGAAGACATGAGAGCAGAAATCAAGAAATTCTTGGAAATGAGTGAGAATGACACAACATATCAAAAAAGTCTTTGGGATAGCATGAAAGCATTTTTAAGGGGAAAATTCATAGCACTAAGTGCCTACATTACAAAAGAGAAAGGATCTCCAATAATTAAGCTTATGCTCCATCTCAAATCCTACAAAACAAAGAACAATCTAAGCCCAACTGCAGCAGAAGACAAGAAATAATCAAGATCAGAGCTGAAATCAAAGTAATTGATAACAACAACAACAAAAAAAACCCCCAACAAAATAAAAAGTATTAATGAATTGAAGAGCTAGTTCTGTGAAAAAAATAAAATAAAAGTGATAGAACACTAGCTAATCTCACTAAAGGAAGGAGAGATTTGAGGCAAATCAAACAGATTATCAGAACATATTTTGAATAACTACACTCCTCTAATTTAGATAATATCTGGAGGACATGAACAAATTTGTAGACACATACAGCATCACTAAATTGATGCAGGGTGATGTTGAAATCCCAAAGAGCCCAATAACAAGCACTTAAATGCACTTAGCAATTTGAAACATTACAAAAAAGAAAAGTAAAGGACCTGATAGATTCCCTGCTGAGTTTTACCACATCTATGAGGAGAAGCTAACACCTCTCCTAATTAAGCTATTTGGAAATTGAAAAGGAGGGAACTCTCCCAAACAGATTTTATGAGGCAACTGTGACTCTGATAGCAAAGCCCAAAAAAGACATAAAAAAAAGGAAAATTACAGACCAATATTCCTGATGAACATTGATGCAAAAATCCTTAATAAAGTTCTAGCAAAACACATTCAAAAACACATCAAGAAGACAATTCATCACAATCAAGTGGGCTTCACTCCAGGGATGCAAGGCTGACTCAACATACACAAATAAAATGTGATTCATCACTTAAACATAATTAAGACAAAAACCATATGATGCAGAAAAGGCCTTTGATAAAATCCTGCAATCATTTATGCTCAAAACTCTAGAGAAGATAGGGATCAGAGGAACTTATCTGAACTTTGCAAAGGCCATATATGCCACACCCTCAGCTATTATAATACTAAACAGAGAAAAACTGAAAGCATTTCCACAGAACTAGGGAACAAGACAAGGCTGCCCTTTCTCACCACTTTTATTCAAAATAGTCCTTGAAACCCTAGCCTGAGCAATCAGACAAGAGAAGGAGATCATAGGGAAAAGAATGGAAAGAGAGGAAGTCAAACTATTCCTTTTTGCTGATGACATAATTCTATTCTATACCTGGAAGACAAAAAGAAGAAAGAAAGAAAGAAAGAAAGAAAGAAAGAAAGAAAGAAAGAGAAAGAAAGACCACCAGACAGAAAAGAGTTTGAGCTTATAAACAGATTTAGCAAAGTGGCAGACTATAAGATCAATACCCATAAATCAAAAGCTTTCCTGCACTGTAACAATAATAGGGCAGAAGAAGAAATCAGGAAATTGGTCCCATTCACAGTATCCTCAAAAAGAATAAAATCCTTGGGAATTAATCTAACAAGGGAAGTAAAAGATCTCCATGACAAAAACTATTGGACATTAAAGAAAGAAATCAAAGAAGACCTGAGAAGATGGAAAGATATTCCATGCTCTTGGTTAGAGAGAATTAATGTAATTAAAATGGCTATTCTGCCAAAAGAACTACATAGATTCAATGTAAACCTCACTAAGATACCAATGTCATTCTTTATGGATATGTAAAAAGCAATTCTCAAATTCATTTGGAACAACAGGAAACCCAGAATAGCCATAACATTACTAACCAAGAAAGACAAGAACAGGTGGATTTGAAATACCAGATCTAAAATTATACTATAGAGCTGTAGTAACAAAAACAGAATGGTAATGGTATCAAAATAGGAATGAAGACCAATGGAATAGAACAGAAGACTGAAACAAACCCATAAATCTTTAAAAATCTGATCTTCGACAAAGAGTCAAAATATAACACGGAGAAATGACAACCTAGTCAACAAATGGTGTTAGACAAACTGAATAGCCACTTGCAGACAGTGGAAATTAGACCTTTATCTCTTACCTTGCACAAAAATCAAATCAAAACTGATTGAGGATCTAGGAATTAAACCAGCTACTGTGCAACTGCTAGAATAGTTAGGACCAACACTCTAGCATTTTGGAAGGCAAAGACTTTCTAAACAAGATTCCTAAAGTGAAAGAATTAAAGTAAAAAATCCAATGAGTGGGATGCCATTAAACTAAATAGCTTCTGCACAGCTAAGAAATTGGTCAATCCAATGAGTGGGATGCCATTAAACTAAATAGCTTCTGCACAGCTAAGAAATTGGTCAAATTGTCAAGAGACAACCTACAAAATGGGAGGCAATTATAGCCTATGATTCTTCTGACAGGGGACTAACATCCAGAATTTACAAAGTATTCAACAAACTTAATATCAAAATCACAAACAATCCAAACAATAAATGGGCCAAAGACATAAACAGAAAATTCTCCAAAGAGGAAATTGAGCTAATCAAAGAATACATAAGAAAGTGTTCTAATCCATAGCAATCAGAGAAATGCAAAACAAAACTATATTAAGATTTCACCTCACTCCAGTAGACTAGCAGAGATGAAGAATATAAACAGTATCAAATGCTGGAGGGGTTGTGGAGAGGTAGGCACACTAGCACACTGTTGGTGGAACTGCAGACTGGTACAGCCCCTCTGGAAAGCAGTGTGAAGAATCCTCAAAAAACTAGGGATGAACCCACCATATGATCATGCTATTCCTCTCCTGGGTATTTTTCCAGGGGATTTAGAATCAGCACACTACAGTGACACAGCAAAATCGATGTTCATAGCAGCTCAATTTACAATAGTATAACCCAGAGAACCAAGGGCCAAATGTCTTCACTCATCTGTGGAGACTGGAGCTAGATCCTAGCCATTGATAAAGGAGATCAATTTTCATGATTTAAATTCGGAAAAGTTGTAATGATATACAAACTAAGGCATTTGTAGAGATGTTTTGGGAAGGAGGGAGGGTGAGGGATAGGGTGGATAATTGGGGGGATTCTTGGGGGGTAAATTTAATATTCAGATTATATATATTATATATGTATAATCTATATTATATGTATATAATATACATATAATATAATATATTATATTATATATATACATATAATATATATATAATATATATACATATAATATAGATTATATATATAATATATATTATATTTTCTGTTAAAAGCATATGTGATTGTTCAACAAATAAATTTCTTAATAAAAAAATGCAGAAGTAAGGAATGAACACACAGAACAAAGAATTTTTGAGGTAGTGAAAGAAACTATTGTGTGAACCTCAGCAGGAGATAAGGTCCTTATGTGTCTGTCAACACCAAAAGTGGCCCCTATGTCAACTGTGGATTGTGGGTGATAACATTGCTTCCACATTGGTTGTAACTAATGTCCCACCCTGGTGGTGGGGGTGTCTGGTGAGGAAGGTTGTTGGTGAAGCAGAATACAGGTGTTCTAACAAACTCCCAGTGTTTTCCATTCAATGACTGTGAACCCAAAACTGCTGAAAAAATGAGTTGATATTACAAACAAAAATTTAAAAATAAAGAAAATTTGTTATCAAAAAAAAAAAAAGAAAGAAAGAAAGAAAGAAAGGATGGATCTACCATTTGACCCAGGTTTTCTTCTTCTGGGTCTTCTCCCAGAGGAGTTAGAATGAGCATATTAGAGTGACACAGCAAAATCAATGTTCATAGCAGCACATTGTACAATAGCTAAATTATGGAACCAACCCACATGCCCCTCACTGGACGAATGGATCCAAATCTGTGGTATGTACATATACAGTGGAGTTCTACTTAGCTATTAGAAACAATGATATTACAGCTTTTGAAGTAAATGTATAGCAATGGAAGAAATCATGCTAAATGAAGTTAGTCAAATCCAGAGAGCCAAGGTTTGAATGTTTTCTCTCATTTGTGGAGACTGCAGTTAAATTCAGGCTTGGGTGAAAGGTAGTCAAACCCATCATAGCAACACATAATCTAGGTAACCATAGTCATGTGGGAGGGAGATAACCAACAATGTAGCATACTTGTTACCCTCCTGATAAATCAAATATTACATACACAATCATTTAATTCTTTAAAATTCACAATTTTACATACACACACACACACACACACACATATATATACAGAGTCAAATATATTTGTTAGGAGTATAATATAGAAGAATCAAGACAATGGGGGTGTGGGCAATATAGGTTTAACTATGATTTATGACCAAGTGTATATCATAATATTACTTTATATGCATTTATGATTGTAAAATTACTCAACTCAACAAAAAAATAATTAAAAATGGGTACAACATGGGCCTCAAAAAAAAGAAATATATTGAATATATTAAAAATCAAACATAGTACATTATTAAATATACAGTAAGAAAGAAAAGAATGAATGAAGAAGAGTTGAAGCTATGATGGTTGAGAATTTTGCAAAATTTATCATGTATGCAAAATAAGAAAATAGAGAGCTATATTTAAAATCAAAGTAATTCGAAACACAAACATAAACCTCATGCATATCTTCAGTAGAATCTAAAGATTTAATTAGTTTTAAAAATATAAAAGTTGATGGAGCTGGAGCAGTGGCTCAGCGGTTTCGGCGCTTGCCTGGCAAGCATGAGGACCTGGATTCAAACCCCAGCACCACATACACAACTGAGTATTGGAGCAACTAAGGCCATGTGAAAAACTCAATAAAGTTGTTCCTCTCTTTCTCCATCTCTCTCACTGTCCCTCTCTCTTTATTTAAAAAAAAAAAAATATATATATATATATATATAAAAGTTGACCAGAAGAATAAGATAAAAATTTTCCTTTCAAACTTATTTAGAAAGACTAAAAAAATTTTCAAAACAAATGTAAGGCAGTGAAGAAAAGAATAGCATATATAATATCTTTGAAATATTCTTATAAGTAAAACTTCATGTACAGATTACTTTCAAGTGAAATTCTCCACATACATCTGGAATGAAGAGATTAAAATAATGCAGACTTTTCCATAGATTAAAAAGGTGGAAAATAATACTCCAATTAGTTTTGTAAGAAGAGAATCATTATGCCTAAATCATAGAATTGATGTTAAAGGAAAATAGACACAGAGTTGGCAAAACTTTAGGCATAGATATACAAGGAATTAACATTGAAAATTATCTTCAAATGTGGGAAAATTAGAAAACCAGATAATTACAAGTCCAAAGCAAGAATAATCACAATATATTTTGTGCTTGGCCATATGTAAAGCTAAAATATTGGACCATAATTTAACAAAAATGTAGGTGAAGAATTTGGAGTCCACCCTCATTCATTGGTCGAAATGCAAAATGATAGACTTTTAAAACCAGAATTGGCTGTTTCTTTGAAAATAAAATGGGCATATTTACCAAAGAACTGTGCAATTCATCTTCTAAGTATTTACCTCATTGCATAGAAAATCTTTGTCATTAAGAAAAGAACTGCACATAGGTATATATAAGGGTTTTATTGGTAGTCACAAAAATTGGCAACAACTCAGCTTTTCCTCAGCTAGGGAGTAGATGAACACAGTGTTCTGCATTCCTACAATCTGTACTCAACAAATTACTAATAAGATGATAGCAGAGGTAATTCTCAATCATGGGAAATACTGCACATAATTGTTGCATATTTTATGCCAAATATTTTTGCAAAAAAACAAATGGGGTGTGACCATTATTCAAAGCTTTTTAAAATTGTTCTGGTATTACTTAAAAATCATTTATTACTAAACTGTCACTGGTGCAAGATCAGGATACATGGAATACTCGTGAATACATGTTAACGCAGTTACGGCAGTAGGGATGATTATATGGTGAAAGTCGGATTCAAAAGGAGACAATCTAAGACTCCATTATAAATGTTCTATAAGAACATTCTTGCTAAAGCAAAAAGTTTTGGACTGCTAAAGCATGGGTCATATTTGGGGGGAAGTGATCATAATTTTACACTAAATGTATTAACTTTTTTCTATATATAAATTCCTTAATAAAAAAAATAGAGGGTGCCTCCATTAAGAAAATGAAAAAGCTGACCACAGGGTAAAACAGGATTTTTATAAACAATAAAAAGCTGGTTTCTTAAATTTAACACCCTGAAAAATCTAATAAAAATATGAATAAGAGACTTAAATATACTCTTTGTATTAAACCTGTCTTTTGTTTCTGTATTTCTAATACCTTCTGAAGACTTTCTGACATCTGGAGTCTGGCTAACACTGGAGGGTTTATACCTCCTAGGATTTGGGTTAACCACCACCTGGAGACTTGAATTGTTCTCCAGTGAGCACATCTCATATTCAAACCAACCCATACAGATCCTATACCCCAAATATCACCTTTATCGGGGTTTTGCACTTCATGATGCTATCCCCATCCAAATAACCCCAGAAACAGGCATCAGACAAGTAAGAATAGCTTCTGTGCTTCAGAACCTGCTGAAACTATTCCAGATAGCCAGCACTAAGCCTACTTATCCTTTCCTTTCCTGTAAAAATCACCAAAAAAGAAAAAGAAAAAATACTTACATATGTATCTATATATACATGTGCATGTGTGTGTATGTGTGTGTGTGTGTCTTGCCCAGATATCCCTTCATTCCAGCTTTCTCCTCATTGATCTCAGAGTCCCCGCTCCCATGGAATGTTGCCTCCTCTTGGAATCTCCGAGTAACGAAGTATTACATAATGGCCATTGCTATTTTCTCTGTCAGGTCTGGTGGTCTATATATACATACACATGAATAATAAATAATGAAGCCTATACCTTAGGGACTATTTAAAACAGTATATTTATCCAAAGTCCCAGAATATGTGTAGGAAGATTCTCAACATAATTATTCAACAAGGAAGTTAAAAGCAATACCCAACGATATATCTTTAAACACCAACTGAAATGGATAATTTGAAAGCAATGGATTATCCCAAGTATTGGACTAGAACATTCAAACACTACTGGTGGGATACCAAGATGAAATAACTCCAGAATAATGTTTGAAGTTATCAACTAAAGTGAAATATGAAAAGCTATTGATGAACATATATCAGATGTACAACAAAAAATGTGTGCATATATTCACCAAGAACAAATAAAGGAGAATGTTCAAAGTAACACTATTTGCAATATACCTGAAACGAACATGGTCATATTTTCATCAGCAATTGACAGATGTGGGGGTGTAGCTCAGTGGTAGAGTGTTTATGTAGCATGCTATAGACCTTGGGCTTGATCTGAAAAAAAAATCATTAAGGCATTGTTTAGAGACAGTGCCTATAAATAAAGTCCTTCCACATTCCATTACATTAGAGTAAAACATGCTAGGCATGAAGAGCACCTAATATGATATCAAATTTATAACACCCCCACAAACCACCAAAGAAATCTATGGCATTAAAAATCAGGATAATAGCTACTTTTGTGTAGGGTTATTAATGAAATGTGAGTAGGAAGATTTTATGACAATTTTGAGGCATAGATTGCTATTATTATGGATATTTAATCAATGAAAAGGAGTAAGTTGAATTTTTGATGGTACATAAATATATTTTTAGAAGATCGGAAGCTTTTAAAATATTTGATGTGGAGTTGACCTATTTCATGAAAATAACTGAATGATAATATCAAGAATTAATTACATTAGAAAAGAGAGAAACATATCAAATGATATAATGTCAGCTTCTAACCCTGGTGATTAAAATAATTTTTATACTGCTAGAAAACATATGGATGGGAGAATATTGGCTTATGCATGACCACAAGTCAGGATTTGGCTTGAGATACTGTTGCTACATAGAGAATTAGTCAAGAAAAGAAGAGTATGTCTTGAGGAAGGCATGAATAAATTTTTTGTGTGAAATACTTCTAATATTTACACAGACATTAAGTAAAATGGAAGGAAATAAAAGAACCCAGAAACTACATATATTCAATCATCATTATTCATGGATTCTGTATAAATATGCCTACAGCTGTAACTTGTTAGCTCTAAATCAATACTTCCAGTGCTTTTATGGTAATTTTTGGATATGCACAGGGTAGTCAAAAAATTAGAACAACTCAATATGCATGTGGAGCTGAAAGGGGGCAAGGAGGAAATCCGTTTTCTTGTCTCCACTCTCATACTATTAGAAGTTTCCTTTTTTGGTTGATTCAGTAACATGTGCTGCACATTTTTGTTCTTTTTATTGGTGATTCCCATTTTAAATATTAACAGTATTCCTACATGCAAGAAGGTTGTTATGTGCCCTCGAAAGCAAATAAGTGAATTAGATAAAAACAGGAGCAACTCTGCTTCTCTAAAGCAGGTACAGCAGCAATGAAGGATTTTTCTCTGGATTCATGGACAACACTCCAGAGAAATTCAGTAGCCAGGGGATCACACAGCAGGTGATTCCACACAATTCTAACACAGTGGCAACCATAACTAACCTATTTTAATGAAAATAGATCAAAATTTTCATTTTCAAAAGGCCTAGGAAGATAGACCTTGGACTTGGAATATAACTGCTAACAAAACATCTGCAGGCCACCAAGTGCTGAACCCAAAGAATAATGTATATAGATCCGGGGGGTTCTGTGACCAGAACCTCATTCTAATGGGAGGGGAAGAGCTGTTGATTACAAATATCTGAGTTTTCATAGTCTGATGAGAATAGAGAGCTTGCAGATAATGATGGGGAGAGGAGTTCTGTACCTAATATAAGGAAAGCAATTTCACTAGATGTTGACGGCAGAAGTGAGATTGTTATGAGTTCAGAATCAAAGCGATAATGGAGGAGATTAAGGGAAGCTTAAACTTTCAAAAAAAAATCAGAAGATAGGCTGGAGAGGTGGCTTACTGGTAGAACATTTAACAGGCATGCTCAAGGACCCAGGTTTTATCCCCAGCACCACATACACAACTAAGTGGAGGAAAAACAAACAAACAACAACAAACAATAACAGATGAAAAAATAAAAATTAACTCTCTCTTAAAAAAGAACCCAAGAAAAAGTGTGAAAAGCAAAGTTTGATCCATAATGTGTTATGAAAATATGCTTTCTTAATATAAGATGTAGGAAAAGTATGATCTGATCAAGAAAGTGATGGTATAGTCTTACAAGGAGATGAAAGAGGACTGCATCAAAGGCACACTGCAGGGTCATAGCATAGAGTCTCAATCTGCAACTTCTATAAGGAGAGCGTAGGATGGAGGGGACTGAGATAAAAAATGAAGTCAATAAGAAAGAAGAAAAAGATAAGTATAATGAAATAACAAAAATAAATTTTGTAAAACTATCAAATATCAACATTGATATTCACATTGTTTTAAAATACAGTCAGTAAAAGTCTACTAGGCAATTATCATACGTTAGAATGTGTGACTAGCCCAAGAAAAAAATATGGAAAGGAACATAGTCTTGGCACTCAAGCTGCACAGAGCATGAAGGGGTGAGTGTAATAGAGACAAGTTCAAGGTGGTTTTGGACAAAAGGCAGCTGCATCTACACTAGCCTGGGGAAGGAGTCCAAGAAAAGGTGATGTTTGAGGTGAAACCTAAAATGTGTTCAGGTGAGAGCTAAATGGAGAAAAGGGCAATACAAATCTAGGCAGAGACAAAGAAGTGTGATAAAGCATGGATTTTTTGAGTAACTAAACAGGCTGAAAAAAAGAATCTGTGGGGGTCTGAAGACAGGAGCTGGGAAGGTGAGCTGGAGCCAGATGACAGCAACAAGGAGTGAGGTGATGAATTTTGCTTTTATTTTAGAAACATCACACAGATGGTAGATTGTAGAATATCATCCATCTTCATAGTGAAATAGATGCGAGAGCTTGTATCTGAGTGTGGAGTAGAAATAGATTGGGGATATGAAAGCAGCGGAGAATATTTTGAACAGCTGCTCAGAGAAGAGTTTTAATGGGTCAGTGAGAGAAAAGGAAAAGAATTGCCAAGTACTTCTTAGATGATGACCAAAGTTTCCTAACATGAACTAGGCATCAGAAGTATGTGAAGAACAGAATAGGATGAGCAGCAAAGAGATGAGAGAGATAAAATATTGTTGAGTTATGGTGAATGAGGTGTCTGGTTGACAATGAGGATGAAGGACAATCAAAGATATTAAAATGCTGAACCTAGGACTCTTAACATGGGTATAGAATGAACTCAGAACATGGCAAACAGCCTGATGAAATAAGTTTCCAATGGGTACAGAGTGAAATAAAAGGGGGAGAGTTGAAAGATCATAAGCCAATATCAGTAAGGAAATACTACATTTCAAAGAACTCTGATATGGATTACTTCCTGGCAATAAGGTTGAGGAATAAAGTCACTGATAGTCAATGCAATAGGCCAAATTTGAAGGTTTGAAAAATTGAGAATGCTGGATAATTAAATTCAAAGTGGTGGGAAAGCTGAACATTACAATCATCGATTGGAATACTCCAGGGCTGAGTTACCTATCGTAAGATCACCTGGAAAAATATTCTTTTTCTTCTTTAATGACAGACCACTTGCATAAATGTTTAATGAATTTCATTCCAATCCACTAAAAATGCAACATGAGATAAGATTAAAATTTTTTTGACTTGTGTTTTAGTAAATTAGAGATACTATATACTTAAAATCTTATCCTATGAAGTTTTCTGTGGAGTAATTATTTACAAAGGTTTTAATTCAAAGTATGAGAAAGGTCTCTTCCTATTATTCTCATTTTTGTCTCTTGTTCTATAGCACTATAGGTTCTACATTGCACATGGATTATTAATCTGTCCAAACCCTAAATTAATATTCTAGCATGGACCATAGTAAACTAAATGTACAATCAAGATTTATAGAATGAATGGATTAGTTCTAGAATTTAACTGAAAGTTTATGAAATTAAATCCCTCTTTTATCTTTTCTTACCTTCTAATCCTTGACCAACTTTTCATATTATTTTTAGTTTTGAATATTTTTATGCAATATTGGTTATACAACCTCAAAGCATAGATTAAATTGTAAACAGTATGAAACAGAAATATTGAAGTGCTTCGTAAATTAAAGTTGTTAAATGATTTTACCTGAATTATACATTTCTTTTGTGGTCTACATTATCAAGTAAGCTTTGGAGATAACTAAGATCTTGTATTTTTAATATGATATATTTTTCTTTTACTCTAGTAATTGCTAATGCTAATATTTTCCTGGATTTAATCATGATCAATCACTTTTTTGTTTACTGCTTAAAAAAGGGAAACATTATTATTAAGTGGTAAAAATTAAATTGCAAATGTGTAACTCTGGTGTTTATACTTGCATCTTTAAAACTGAGATTATGTTAAAGAACATTTCCTTTCTCCTAAACAAGTTTGTCCTGTCCCTCTTCAGGCAGAACAGTATAGTCTTCTAAGTTCTTCAAACACTTCCAAACACTGAATACTAGTTGCATTTATGGGTAAATTGCTCTTTTTAAATCATCCTTTAGTACTGCTTATATAAAGGACAGATCTGTCTGTATTCTACTATTGATGGCTATTTCAGGGATGTCCCAGTATACTTTAAAGAATGTGTTTTCACCAGTCTTTTGTAAATGTATTTAGAAAGTGAATTAGAAAGTATTTTAGATCTAATGATAATGAAATTAGGACATGTTAAAACTTGAGGGTCCCAGCAAAACCATGCTGAGAGGTACCACACGACTGCCAGAAGAAAAGTTAGGACAACACTCCAGCATTTAGGAGTAGGCAAAGACTTTCTCAACAAGATTTCTAAAGTGAAAGAATTATAGTCAAATATGAAAGAATTAAAGTCAAATATCAATGAGTGAGATGCCATTAAACTAAAAAGCTTCTGCACAGCTAAGGAATTGATCAAAATTGTCAAGAGACAACCTAAACAATGGGAGATAATCATAGCCTGTGATTCTTCTGACAGGGGACTAATATCCAGAACTTACAAAGCACTTAAAAAGTTAATATTAAAAATAGAAACAATCCAAATCAATAAATGGTCCAAAGAACTAAATAGAAACTTCTCAACAGAGGAAACTGAGCAAGCCAATAAATACATGAGAAAATGTTCTAAATCACTAGTTATCAGAGAAATGCAAATTAAAACCACATTAAGATTTCACCTCACTCCAGTAAGATTGACAAAAATGAATATAAACAATAACAGATGCTGGATGGGTTGCAGGGAGATAGGCACACTAGCACACTTTTTGTGGAACTGCAGACTGGCACAGCCCTTCTGGAAAGCAGTGTGAAGAAGCCTCAAAAAATCAGGGATAGACCCACCATATGATCCAGCTATCCCTCTTCTATATATTTTCTCAGGGAAGTTAGAATCAGCACATTACAGGGATACATCAAAATATATGTTCGTAGCAGCTCAATTTGCAATAGCTAATTTGTGCAACCAACCCAGATGACCCTCACTAAATGAATGGATCCAAAACTTTTTTTTAGGAGATACACACACACACACACACACACACACACACACCATGGAATTCTACTCAGCAATGAGAAACAATGAGATTACAGCCTTTGAAGATAAATGGATGGCAACAGAAGAAATCATGCAAAAGTTAGCCAAACCCAGAGAATCAAGGGTTAAATGTTTTCACTGATTTGTGAAGGCTGGAGCTAAACCCAGGCCTGAGTGAAAATTAGTCAACCCCATGCATTAGACCCAGCAAAGGTATAGTAATTCATAATCTAGGGCAATCAGAGATATGTATCCAGGGGAAAAGGGAGGGAGGAAGTGGGGGAGGGGAGGGATTTAGGGGATAATTCTTATTTAAGAATATATGCATATCATACTGTTACTTTATATGCATTTATGATTGTACAATGACTCAATTCCTTAATAAAAATAAAAGAAAAAGAAAAAACATGCTGAGAAGTAATTTATAGTTCTAAATGAAAATGTAACCAAAAAAATTCTGAAAATAAGTAATATCTACCTCAAGGAACAGGAAACAATAAACAAGACATTAATTCTAAAAGTAGTAGTATTAAATAGTGTTGCCAAATAAATTACAAGACAGCTAGTTCTTCTTGACCTTCA
>PVKS010028571.1:0-26293 GCA_004027875.1 Aplodontia rufa
TAGAGTCGACAGGGTCTTCTCTTTTCATTTCAGATTCTTTTTATTAACCTCTTTCCCATGCCTGGATCTTCCTAAGCTTTCCATCTTTCATTCTCATACTTTAAGATTCAGAATAAAACCTGCTTCTTCCAGTAAGCCTTCCCTTATTAACTCAGCCGCGCCTACACCTCCAACCACATAATGGTAAATGAAAGGCACCAGGGTGCATTTTATTGTATTCCCCTTTAAAAATGGGGGGATGTTCTCCTAGAGAGCTGTGGCCGCGTAAGGCAAGTTGCTTTTAATAGCCTCCAAACTTAACGCTTTTAGTACAGAACATGTTAAAGTTAGCATAAATTGGTAACACAGTAACTTTCATAATCATGCCCAAATTACTTCTGAAACAATGGATAGCTCTGGAAATAAAGCTTTAATCAGTTGCAAATGCCTGAGTAAGCATAATTGCATCCCACTAGCGAAGCGTTCTCAAGCATGGTAGCATCCGAATCCATAGGTCAGCAGGACTGCAGCCCCTCAAGACAATTCACAAAGACACAAAGGCATAGATACCTGGAGTTTAAAAGAAAATTAATGTACAGCCCCCCCTTAGGCTGTTATGGATACTGAATAGTTCTAAAATTTTTCCCAAACCTTGGATGTACGTATTTGACTTCCTGTTCAATATCACCTCTTTGATAAACCTTCTCACGCTAACTGGACAAACCTATTCTGACTCCTGCTGAAGATCTATGACACTGTCTGCTCTCCTAGGTCCCATACTCATAACCGTGTATCTGGTGACAACCTGCTGCCTCCACGCCAAGGCCCGTGTTGGCTTTGCTTTATCCAGGGTCTAATGCACAGTGGGGCCATGGTGGGGTTGCCCGATGTCTCCATCTATTTAAACCTACATCTTCACTACAAGCCAGATGAAATCCTCAAAGTTGTTCCAAATGAAATCCAAGAAAATTATGACCACAAAGTCTATTAAACTAGAAGAATAAAATAATACTAAGTAAATGTTTCTTGCTAATCAAATCATCCTGCTTGTAGTCCAGCTTTATGGACAAGTCATGACCATCCAGGCAGGATATACAGTGAGCCGTGTCGGGTGATAGCTGGGTGTTCAATGACCTCTGGCCTTTCCCTTTTGGTATGTTTTCTCTCCCTGTCAAGTTCTTATTACCTTCCTGCTGCTTCTGCTTTTCCTCCTAGGAAATAAGCCAGTATCAATCATTCGCACATTTGTAAGAATACAATAGTTACTGGGCCAGCCTCCCTTCTAACAATGCCCGTAAAAGCTGTGAAAGCATTATCCCAAATTAAAGAAACCAACAACACATGCAACAAGTCAAAGATAAATTTAAAAACTCCCCCGCTTAGCCTAGGCTTCAGCCCATCTTGATGAAGTGCTATTTTGGCTCAGCCAGAGGCACAAAATGGCAGCCATCATGATGATTAACTTGGGCAACAATTCTTTCCAGCACTGTTTATGGAACTTGGAGTCTCAAGTTCTTAATTTAAGAACACAATAACACATTATTTGAAATTATTTGGTACATATATAAAACTAAAGGTCTTGAGATTAAACAAAAAAAACTTCAGGGAAATTTTTATTGTATTTATGAGAAAGATAAAAACATCCTAAAAAAATACTTTGCACTCTACTTGATTTTTTTAAACTTTTTATGTCTACAGCTGTTTTTTTTTTTTTTTACACTGTTTGGAGAACCTCAGTGATTATGCCAAATAAGAAAGGATGGGGGAAGTACTTGGAAAGAGCAACACTGGACAAACTTTTTAAGTAACCACCTAGGAATAAGGAAGTGGCAGGAACCACGTGCTGAGTGTTCCAGTATCTATCCCAGTTAGCATGCCACTATCCCAAGGGAGATGTGCTATAAAAAGTATATAATTTGAGTATCATCTCTCATCATTCAATACAGTTTTTCAACCCTTTCAAAATTACATTGAAAAATCTATATAATGTACGCTTAGATTAATGAACTGTTTGAATATGGATCAATAAGCACTCGAGGCCCTGTACCGTTGACACCTGCTGGGAACATCTAGAAGAATGCTTCATAGAGAGCAGAGCTAGCCGGCATTTTGTAACTACAGGGGCTCCACTTAATAAACAAGCAATCTAATATGTGACCTCTGAAGATTAATTTCCTGAGAGCAAGTAAATAATCTAGATTCGAAATTTCCCTGATTATGCATATAATTACAGTATCACTTACCAATTAACACATTGATTTAAACCTTCTTGGGATTGTGTATTTAAAAGTATAAAAGATCATTCCGTCATCATCTAAAGACTCTATGCCCCTCTAGTTTGCAAAGAATCACATAAAACACAACTTTCCACCCATCTGATTTCCCTTATGGGAAAAAAAAACACCATGGTAGCAGATAATAGAGAATACCTTAAAACCTCACAGATCATAATTATTGTTGCAATAACTAGGCCACAGTGATACACATTAGCAAAGGTTGGTACATGACATAATAACAAAGTCTTGGGAAAATTCAAATATATCTCCTGATATATTTCTGTAGAACCATAGATTTATAAAACTGCTTCTGTAGCTGGGATTATTATTATTTTTTAATTTACTGCAGCAACCAGGGTATAATTCATCCACCATTAGACAGTTACATAAATAGACAAAGATATATAGTGGAGATTCTTCTCTACTTTAGACAAGTATAATAATTAATGTTAGTTGTTTCTTATTCCTACATAAAATCTCCCATTAAAAATGTTAATATGCTCCTTCCTAAGTCCATATAGCAATGGAAAAAAAAAAGATACAAGGGAAACCGCTCCCTAGCATGCATATATATGTAAAAGAAGTTAAAAATAATAAATCAACATGGCAAATATAATGAGCCCTGCTGTCCAACAGAAAAAGCTGTCAAAATGAGATTTCATGGCTAAGACCTTTATATCCAATGGCTTGGCTGAATGAGATCGCTCACGTCCCCCGTGCACCTCCACGGAGAGAATTCACATCTCAGATCAAATCCTCCTGATGCCGCATTTCTGATTCTTTCTGCTTGTATTAATTTCTCAATAATTATTCGAATTGCTACCAAAAAAAAGTGAAAGCTGATTGCAGCTAACAATGAAATAAGGTTTAACTCAAAAAAAAAAAAAAAAAAGACTGCTCCGTGGTAGATTATTTAACAGTAAATATTTCAAAAGAAAAATGCTTACACATTTGAAAGATAAAGATCTTAGTAATCCACATTCCAGCAGTACTGTTGCCTCAGTAAGGTAAGTGCCACAATCGGCATAGGTATGCTTTAAAACGACCCCGGAGGGGAAATGCCTGCCATCAGTCAGCTTTGGACCCCATTCTTATTTCTCTTTATAGAGAAGTAATGAGAAGCTTTAAAATTCCAGAATATATAATGTTGACATTGTGATTGCATTGAGACTGAATGGCTAATTATTCAGAAAAGGTAAGAAACTAAACAAACCCAACTCCTCCTTCTACCTGAGGCCCTAATGGAAAGGCAGAGAAAAAAGTGGCTTCTTAGGGGGAAAAGTCCCAAGTGCCATTTAAAAATGAAAGGAACATTTCAAATAAACTTCAGTCTCATGGACAGCATCCGAACAAAAACAGCAACTGTGTACCAACTCCTCCCCAAAACGGAACCCACCGACACGACCAAGGGCTTCAGCTACTGTAATCCAACCTTGTGCAATTCTGGGGTGTCCGCAACTACTCAATAAAAAGGAAAACCGAAAATAGTACAGAAATGGCTTCTAATAGCAATAATGTATAGTTCTGTGGTCATTACCGGTCAGATAATTACCGGCAGTGACCTTGAAACCATGCATTACAGCTTAAGTATGGTGTAGCGCACAGGGCAGATGCGTAGCTTGGAACTAAGCAATGCAATCTTGCTGTAATTGTTCAAACTGCTCCAAGTCTCCCTCTCCAGAGTTATCACCCCAGGAATCTTATAATGATCTAAAAAATATATACCTCAGGGTAATAATGTTATACTGAAAAGAAAAACACTCAGATGCGCATAATCGAAAACATACCCAGGAAGAGGCAGGAAGGGGGTTTTATAACACAGACTGAAAGAGAACAGGCTGATTTTTTTAAGCCTCTGCTGTCAGGAAAACTGCAAAGAGCTGAGCTAATATCTTCATCGCCTCTGTGAAATGATATCTCAATATTCCCATTTTGCAGGTCAAAACAGGGAGGCGCAGATGAACCCAGTCACCCTGGGGAAGAAGCAAGGTAAGTTCGCTGCTGTGTGGGCAGGCCTGAGTTCCCACGTGAGTGCTAAATTTTTCTCAATTTTCTGATGTCCCCATCATGAATGCAGTTAATATTTCTTTCCTGCTTCCTATAAACTGGGAAATTTTGCAGGCTTTAAAAAAAATTTTTTTTTTCAGGTCAATCTCATAGAAGTTGAGAGTAGAACGGTTACCAGAAGCTGGGGAGGGTCTGGAGGGATGGGGAGACTGGTCAGTGGGCAGCCAGCTACAGTTCAATGGCAGAAATAAGTTCTGGTGTGCCACAGCACACAGTAGGGTGACTAGATAACGAGAAAGCACTATGTGTCTCAAAGAAGCTGAAAAAATGGATATTGAGTGGCTTCACCACAAGGAAATGATAAGTTTGTGGACATAGTGACATTCATAGTGACTTGAACTTCACATATCCAAACATCACATGGTGCCCCATCAATAGGTACCAGGTTTATGCCAATTAAAAGTCATCATTAGAACTGGAGCGGTGGGGGCTGGAGCGGTGGTTCAGTGGTTTTGGTGCTTGCCTGGCAAGCACGAGGACCCGGGTTCAAACCCCAGCACCACGTACACAACTAAGTGTTAGAGGAACTAAGGCCATGTGAAAAACTCAATAAAGTTGTTTCTCTCTTTCTCTGTCTCTCTCACTGTCCCTCTTTCTTTAAAAAAAAAAAAAAAAAAAAAAAGAACTGGAGCGGTGGCTCAGTAGTTACAGCGCTTGCCCAGCATGCACAAGTTTGTAAGTTCAAACCCCAGCACCATGTACACAACAAAGTCTCGGAGCAATGAAGGCCACATGAAAAACTAAATAAAACTGATTCTCTCTTCTCTCTCTCTCTCTCACTGTCCCTCTCTCTTAAAAAAAAAAAGTCATCATTAAAAATATATTTTCAAATGTACAAAAAAAATAAATCACATCCGTTCCCTTCTTTGTAACCTTTCCACTGCACAAATGAGATTTTTTTTTTCCATGAAATGATCTCTAGCCAAGATGTAAGACTGCAATCTGGGAGCTAGGCCTGATTAAAGGCCTTCCTGGACATTCCATCCCAAGGCTTGAGAACAGAATTCTACTGCTTTGTTAAGACTTGCCAGTCTCCCAAGAAGCCCGCTGGCTGGCTATTTATTATTTATGGCAAAGCTTTAGGGGGAGAGTATAGAAATTTGGAGACTTCGTAGGAAATGGATGACATTTTTCAGCTGATTGAAACACTGATACCAGCTCCACCTGCATCTCTCCTTCTACTCCAGAGAGCTTGTTCCTCATGAGGGGACACCTGCCCCGTTCCTTTGTGTCACAGCTAATCCCAGATTCTCACCCCATGAACACAAAAAGATTGAGTCCTCAAGGCCTAAACACCGAAAAAGCTTGAGGCTTTTTTCTCTGGTTTTCTTACTGCTTACTTTCTCATTCCACCCTGCTTATCTGGAAATGTCACTTTAGTGGGTTTGGACAGGATCCTAGTCACCCTCCTTTTGAATCTTCGTCCTCTTAGTCTTTGTAGGTGGTGACCTGCCCAGCACTGTCAGATTTGCCACAGGAAGGGGACAAGTGCCTGTCTAGAGCAATGCTTCTCAGTGAGGTACAATTTCAGGCCAGGTAGGGACACATTAGGGTTTGTCCTACAGGAGAGTGGGGAGGGTTGGTTGCTAGTATCAAGTGGGGACAAGCCAAGGGAGGCACAGGACAGCCTCCCATAGGAAAGAGTCATCCGAACCCAATTGTCCACGGTGCTGAGGCTGAGAGACTCTGCTCCAGCTCCCTGGCCATTGGGAACGAGTGTCTCCCTGATTCTTGCACGCACCCCAGCACCTCTCTGGGGTCCCAGAAGAGAAGGGCCTGGGGAAGTGCTGGCTGAGAGAATTGCTGAAGGTATTGGGAGCTCCAAAGGAGCCAAGAGATGGGCCAGTCCTCTCCGTCCCACTTGGTGTCCCACCTTCTCCTTCTTTCTGTGGCCATGTCCCCTTCCCTCTCCTGTTCTTTATCCATTCTCTTTGCCTTCAAAATGTCACTCTTAGAGTGCTTTGCAGATTCTAAAGTTTAGCCTCTGTGATCTCCAAGACAGCGCCCCAGGGAAAGTGGGTACCCTACTCCACAGAGTGAAGCCAAAGCTCACCACACGGAAGGAATCCGTCAGAGGTTACCCAAGCCACTAAGTTGCACAGGTGAAGTGGATGTATGGCCACCTGTGGGAACAAGTTTTTCCTCCCAGTAAAGGAGACCCTTGGACATGATTTGGTCCAGTTGCACAGAAGCAGCTGACCACGTTCTAAAATAAATCCAAAACATCATGCGTAGCTGAGGATTAAGAATCATCAATAGGAACACATTCAGGCCAACGTGTCTCCTCCTTCCTGTGGTGTCTCCAAGCCAAATTCATTTAGAAACTGAAAAACAATGAAATCATATCTTTCTTATCATTAGATATAGAAATGTCTTATTTTAACAGCCTCAGGCCATGGTATAATTCATCCTGGACTCTATGAGGACAGAGAATAATTGACATTGGACCCAATTCCACAATCCAGTGACCTCCCTAAGTGCTGAGGGACCCCCACACAAGGGCGAGACTGGTGTCATCTTGCAGGTGGCACTTGACAAAGTGCAGGTGAACTTGCACCACAAAGTCCTGTCCGTTTGTCTGGGACAGCAGCATAGCACATACAGCGTCAGTGTCTGGCCTCTGGCACTGGGCAAGCCAGAAAACAGTGCATACACACGTGTCTATCACTGCCATAAACTATGCACACCTCCCTGTCCACACGTGCATTCTCTTACACACACATGATTTCCTACATTTCCTGAAACCTAGTCCCAGGCCCTGTGCCAGAAATACAAGATGAATTGACTTCACCCTTGGGAGAAAGGGAATATGAAGGTCATTCACCTCCCAGAAGGCCATGCCAATGGGGGTCAGGAAGCCTGGGAGACACTCAGGAAGAAGGGAACAAATAAGCCTGCCTAGGAAGGGCCAGGGGAGGACACTGAAGCACAGACATGAAAAGAAAGATAGCATTTCCCTGCAGAAAAGAAAGCAGACAGCAGGAGAGGCAAAGGCTGAGAGAACCCAGCAGGCTCAGGGTCTGCGAGAAGCTATTCCAAGTAAACGCAGAAGAGCTTTGCTGTGGTGGGGTCCTGGGTAGGCTCTTGCTAAAGCAGAGGATTTTCGATCACCCCCTAAAAGCCAGGACTTTTAAAAACTTTTCTGATGCCAGCCAGACAAAACAGATATTTTACAACACAATCTAGCACATTCCACACACACTTTTATAACAGAAACACAAGACTCACAAAGCAACTCTTGCCCTTCGTGTGTGAAATTCACCCAGATGTTTTCTATTTCATATTTCGGAATGTTTGTTGCAACCTTTTAGAAGTTCTCGTGAGGGCTGGAGCGGAGTCTCGGCAGTTGTGGTGCTTGCCTGGCGTGCAAAAGGATGCGGGTTCGAACCCCAGCACCATGTACACAATAAAGTGTTGGAGCAATGAAAGCCACAGGAAAAACCAAATAAAATTGATTCTCTCTTCCCTCCCTCTCTCTCTTAAAAATAAATAAATAAATAAATAGTTCTCATGAACCACTGTCCAGCTGTACCCTGTAATTTTTAAAACCTTGCTGTGGCCACAGAGAGGCAGGGTAGCTTTTTAATATTGGGAACTGACACGTCAGGTATATGTAAGGGGGAAATGTTGGCATCAAGACAAGGGAGACTGGAGTGGAGAGCCGGGAAGCCAGTGAGAAGGCAAGAGAAGTCTGAACTATGATGCAGATGGAGATTAAAAATAGGGGCA
Organism: Aplodontia rufa; assembly: GCA_004027875.1. Classification (NCBI taxonomy): domain Eukaryota; kingdom Metazoa; phylum Chordata; class Mammalia; order Rodentia; family Aplodontiidae; genus Aplodontia; species Aplodontia rufa. Next base: position 8,052 of record PVKS010028571.1, read on the forward strand.
GATCCAGAGCCCTTAAGACAAAAAAATCAACTGCTGTGGGCAACTTGCTACCGTAGGGATAGGGAGAACTTTCTAGATAGGGAGTAATGAGATGATAGCAACACCAAGCAGGATCTAGAATACGGAAGTTAGAGCGGCAAGATGACAGAAGGCTGGACTTAGTAACTGTGAGGTGACTACAGGATGCCACCGTGGAAATGCCCAGCAAATGGATAGAAGAATCCAAACTTTGCAGAGGTACCTGAGATGGGCACATGAGCACAGCTATAATTAGCAGAGACGACATCATGAGAGCTTACAGGATTGCAAAGGAAAAGCCAAGAGGAAAGCTCTCTGTCGCCCTGGAAACACCAACATCCAAGCCCCGATGGAAGAAAATCAGAGAGCAGAGGTTCTGCAGATAGCGGTGGCCGGAAGTGGCAGGGCTTGGTGGCCTCACCACTCTCCAACTTGACTGGAATACATTAAGCTGCTTTGTCTCCAGAACCTCAAATAGGGCCCCTGGCACATAGTAGGGATGGATAAATATGTATTAAGAGAATAAATAAACAAATAAAATCAAGTCAAGGAAGGAAAGGATTTCAAAACATGGGAACTGTCAACCCGGGCTTTACAGAATCAAGAAAGGAGCCTAAAAATAGGTCATTAGATTTGAAAATTAGGTCAGTGGTTACCTTAGCCAGAGCCATTTCAATAACATGCGGGGATAAAAATGAAATTGTGACGACTTCAGAGAAAGTGGGGGTGAGGGTGCTGGTTCAAGGGGATGGGAGATGCTGGGGAGGAGAGATGGAAGCAGCCTGCAATCAAGTGTAGACTTGGATGAATAAGCCAGAGAGAGACGCTGGGGACAGGACAGGGGCGGAGCAAGGGGGTAAGGTAGCCGGAGGAGGAAGGAAGTGGCGAGGGCTAGAGCTTAGCACACTGTCCACAAAGGAAAAGGAGAGGAGAGGATGGGTGCTTCAGAGACCAAACGTTTAGATCTGTGCAAAGAAATTAGGCAGACTTCAGGTGATGAGACTCTCATTCTCCTCAACAAAGATGAGGCAAGATTACCTGCACGACATGGAGAGGGTGCAGGAAGCTCCTTCTGCAGAGGCTGCCATGAGGAGCCCAAAGATAGCTAACCAGGAAACAGGGAGATTTCGAGAACACAGAGACCTTGCCCAGACTGGGGGCCATAACTCTGCGGGCTGTCAGCGCCATCAAGAACTCCATTTAGTGAGACCGAGAGCCCCGGAGCAGACACACAGGTAAAAGGAATTGGATGCACCTGGCATCTGGTGCGTGGTCTTATGAGAACTACCCTGAAAGAAAGCCAACGAGGACAGTTAGTCTCAGTCCCTCCAGATGGGGTGGCCTGATCCTGTGCATGTCTCCCACTCTCTGTGAGCTTCTGATCTACAGTTGTGGGTGTAACAGTGCTGTAGGGCTGGGGGTCTGGCTCTGTGGCAGAGGGCTTGCCCCAGCCAGTGAGATGCTCTGGGTTCCATCCCCAGCACCACAAGAAAAAAAAAAAAAAAGTACACACACATGTACACAAATGCACACACACGCACACATCTCCAGTCTCACTGGCTTGTGGTCAGGCACAGTTAGGACAGTTTATTTGAAGGCTGTTGCCAACTCCTACATACGGCTCAGGTCACTGCTCAGTGACTCTCTGTCTTCTTTCATCTTTCCCAGCACAGTTTCTCAGGGACACACTGAGTGTCCATGAGGCACCTGGCCGACTCTCTCCAGCTATTCTCCTAGAATCCTGGGAGTCACATTTTTGACCTATCAAATAAGAAAAAATTTGCAGAGACCCCAAACTCGTTCCATATCTATTTAAATTACTTCCCCATGAAAAGAACTTCTGCCAACCGTAATGCCTTGGAGATGGAACCAGGGAGGGAAATTTGCTTTTGTTAGCGGACTCCGTAATTACATGGAGATACGTCCACCTGGGTAATAACTAATGGGATTTTTTTAACTTTTTATATAAATATTTCAGTTTCTTACCTTGCTAGATTGACTTTTTCCTCCATATTAATTGCCTCCATAGTCTTAATCTATAGCAACATTTCTAACCAGCCTCCCTGTACGTTTCTATTTCTTCCTCAGGAGGCTGCTCCTGGAAGACTTCATTTAAATTTTTTAATACCATGAATAAATATTATGTTACTTTGCTCTGGGGGGACAAGCGATTCTCTGGAGGGTGACTGCTAAGTCTTCAGTTTACCTCGTGAAATAGGTCACCAGGTTTGAGCGTGGCTCACAAGTTTCATAAACTAGAAAAAAATCTACACCTTCCTCCAGCCGTCACTGATGACCTCGTCTGCAGAAGGGATGGATAAGCCCTCACCTTAAACACTGCTTTCTGTGCGCGTTCAGTCTGTGAAGGAGAAATCTTGCTTAGAGGACGATTTGACAGCCGTTTACACTTCAAGTTTCCTCTTCTTGGACCCACACATCCCAGACAACTGGTAACCGGGGATGCTAAATTTCAGGAAATTACTCACTTTTTGCATCCTTGGAGCACCTGTGGTCCCTCCTCTGCCAGTCTCAGCAGCCACACCGCACCCCGGCCACTCTAGGGAAATGCTCCGTCACTGGGCACCACCCCTATCCTTTTCATGGGCTCTAGCTCCTTGCCATTCCCTGGACAGCCCTGTTTTCTCTGTGGAACTCTGAGGCTCTGAAGTCTCCTCCACCTGGCAGGGGCCCAGGACCAGATGGCGATCTCCTGCTTCTTATAGAAGCCTTTATTAGCAAAACAACACCAAGACTCTGGCCTCCATAAAGGCTAGGTTGTTTTTTTCCCCACCCACAGAAGCCCCTCGAAGGGGAGGACAACCTATTGATCACCTGTCTTGCAGCGTCTGAGTCGCCATCGCTTGTGTCCCTCTGATCCCTGGCCCTCTGCCCAAAAGCAGGAAGACAGCACTTGAGCTAAGGAGGGGCGTAACCAACAGACTGCGGAGGGAGCTCAGCTGTGAACTCTGCTATGGGATTCTTCTGCAGTTTGCCAGTGCCGAGCCCCCCTCAGAGAAGCCAGAGCTGTTAGTTACTAAGCTGGGATCTGCGTGAGGATTCACTTTCAGTCTGGTGTATCTTTTCACCAGGAAAAGAGCCCTCAGTGTTACAGATATATCAGGGTTCCCAGGAAAGCTGAGGCTTTAGAAGATAAAATATCTCACCTCTCAGTCACTAGTTCAAATGCAAAAGGCCAGAAAGAGCAGCTACCTTCTGGTGGATGCAGTGACAATTTCCAGGCACTATGGGCTCCAGTGACAGCACTCAGCGCAGAGGTCACGGTGGGGCTGGAAACTCACGCTCTTTGAGATCACCCCTGCATGATTCTGCCAACATCAAATCCCTCAATGCATTGTTGTGATTACTTTTAACATTTAACAGCTTGCCAGATTCAGTGGTGCACACCTGTAATCCCAGCAGCTCAGGAGGCTGAGGCAGGAGGATCGCCAAGTTCAAGGCTAGTCTCAGCAACTTAGTGAGGCCCTAAGCAACTTAGCAAAACCTTGTCTCAAAATAAAAAATAAAAAGGACTCACCCCTTGGTTCAACCCCCAGTACCAAAATTTTTTTTAAAAAATTAAAAAGACTCGGGACTGGAGCAGTGGCTCAGCAGTTTCAGCGCTTGCCTGGCAAGTGCGAGGACCGGGTTCAAACCCCAGCACCACTTACACAACTAAGTGTTAGAGCAATTAAGGCCATGTGAAAAACTAAATAAAGTTGTTTCTCCCTCTCTCTGTCTCTCTCTCTCTCTCACTGTCCCTCTCTCTAAAAAAAAAAAAAATTAAAACGATTCAACAGCTTCACTCTCCCTCTCACCTAATTTTTTGTCTTTTCAAGACAGGCCCATGGAAACACGTTATCAGCTGGAACCTTTAAGATTCCCCCAAAACTCCACTACCTGGCAGGGAAAATGGGTACTGTCAGTGAGGGCTGCCTGTACATTTTGTTCAGAAATGTTAACACACCAGGGAATTTTTATTTTCAACACTGGACCTTTTCTTGCTGAACACTTAAGTTATTTCTGGAAAAAAAATAACTTTTATTTCCCAAGAAATATGGCAGGTGACACAGAAACGTCCCTTCTTGTTTATTCACTCTCCACTGTCAAATTGGCTCTTTTCGGTTTAACCCTTTTCCCTCTTTCTTCCCTCAATTGCTCTGCACCTGCTCCTTTCTGGAACATTCTCTAGAAATCCAGCTCCAAACCCAGAACTCTTCCCGAGTGTGGCATCAGTCAGTCAGGGAAGCATCTGGAACTCGTCCTCCCCATATCACCAAGAGCCCAGAAGAGAGGCTGGCAATGGGTAGACCATTGAGCACCCAGGACAAGTGTCAGGCTGGAATTCTTCCTTCCCTCCATGGAGTCCCCCACACTGCTTCCTCCTGCTGCTGTGGGTAGGGACCGACTTTCTCTTCCACTGCACCTGTATCTGGGCTTCCTAACATGGGGACTTACCACGAATGTGACCCAAAGGAGTGTCCACCTCCCCCTTTCACCTTCAAGTCCAAGAAGAGCGAGATGGCAGCCTGGTGCCACTCCTCGCCTCTGAAACCCACCCAGCACTGTGAGCTTTCAGACAGCTGTCAAAAGACTCCATCGTTTCATTAATGATCAACACAGCCCAGCAAAGAGGAGGTTTTTCCTAAATCTCCATTTTAACTAACAAAGATGTTGAGGCCCAAGGAAGATAAATCACTCGCCCAAAACCATGCAGCAAATTAGCAGAATACACAGAAGCAAGATTTGAACCCACAGCCATGAGAGGCCCAGGCCCCACTGTGACTCTGTTCCTGGGCCTCCAACAATATACCAGGCGGTTAAAAACTGACCTGTGAAATTTCCTAGCCCCTATGTGTATGCACTGTCCCTGTTTGTTTAGCAAGGTGGGCAACTAGAAAGCACCCACAGTATCACTCAGCAATCGCTGGATGCTACTCGGGTTCCTGATACGGTCCTTACTTATTCCTGATCGATACAATGCTCTGGGCCAGAGTGGAGCAGGTGAGGCACTTGCCTTCGAAGCAAAGCTTGAAGAGACAGCAAAATCTCAGCAAGCAATATGCAGTATTGTAAGGCAATGTTTAAAATTGACACACACAAAGTTGATGATGAGCAAAATGTCTAAACTTTGAGAAAAGACAGGATGGGTATCACGGATTTTCCCACTGCCTCCGGCTCCAGGGTGGCTCTGCAAGGCCCTGCTCCACGCTGTGCCAGTCTCGCAGTTGAGCCGAGGTGGCAGACGAGTTGACGTGTGTTGGACGCCTCAGAGCCCAGGTCCACCGCAGGAGAGGAGCGTCTGTCTGGCCTGCTTTGCGAGCAGTCAGCAGGGCCTCGTGATCACACGGGTGTCTTGCTAGCCAGAACGGGATGGTGTCTGCCCTCCTCATCAGACTGGGCTTTTGCTTATTCAAACATTAGATGATAAGCAAACGCATAAGGCAGTGTGAGATTGGTATAAGGTCTGTCAAAGAAGGGAAGGAGGTGACGAGTTTCTTCTTGGCACAGCCTCAGGGGCCACCTCTCATCCATGTCCTGGGGAACAGGTGTCCCCTGGAGGCAGAGAGGTCATAGTGCTAGTGTACATTGGACAACAGTGGAAGCCCCCAGGGGCCACTTTAGCTGGGTGGTAAGGGAGGAGTTTTTCAAGAAAGGGACAGGTGACCGAGCCTGGACATGAACAGCTGTGTGTTGAAGGAGCAGGAGTGTCCCAGGGCTCACAAGGACTGGGTCTGAGGATTAGAAGGGAGACCTGCGAAGCCAGACTAGTGACCCGGGGAGAAAAGTGCATGAGACAAGGCCGATACGCCTCCAAAGGCTACGTTAACTCTAAGAAAGGGAGAGCCAGGAAGTTTAGCTAGAGAGGGGTTGATCCATGGCCACACGGAAAAGCAAAACTCACTCGCAGATGACCTGAGTGGAGAGCAGTATTCAGGCAGGGAGTGAGCCAGTAAGAGGTGACAGTGTCGTCCAGGATTGGCCCAGGGGCTGCCAGAGGGGTGGGGGAGGAATAGACTGACTCAACACAAGGGCAGAGGGAGATGGCACTTGGTGGTAGGTTCCATGGGGAGGAACAGTGAAAGGCAGGCTGACCCTTAAGGTTGGGCTTATTGCTGAGATATAAAACACTGAGCAAGAAAGTGACATGCAGGGGCTGGAGCGGTGGCTCTGCGGTTATGGCGCTTGCCTGGCATGAGCGAGGACGCAGGCTCCAACCCCAGCACCACGTACACAACCAAGTGTCGGAGCAATGAAAAACTAAATAAAACTGATTCTCTCTTTCTCTCTCTCTCTCACTGTCCCTCTCTCTTAAAAAGAAAGAAAAAGAGACATGCAATTTGGCATGGTAGTGAAGGGGACATTATGGAATTCTCTCCGGAGGAGGGAGTTCCACGAGGCAAGGTATGATACGGAAGGAAAGAATACATTCCTACCAATAACACCCGTTCCCCCGGCTGAAAACAATCACCCCAAATTTCAGGCTCCATCAATCCTCCCACTTGTCTTACTCATAGCAATAAAGTTTATTCCCAATAATACAGCTGCAATTTTTTATTCATCATCCTTGGGTTTCAGAATTACCATAGCAGTGAAATTTATATTCAACAGCATTATTACAATTTTCAGCTACTAATGAAATTATTGTTTCTGCTTGTGATGTGCTTTGGAGCTATAATGATAAACATTTCCTCTCAAAAATACCATTGCAATGTTTATGTCCTCAAAACCTGCCATAAATGACAAATTACAGAATGCCTGTGAGTGGTTAAACTCTTCTTAGGAAATCTGGGCTTCTCTTTTCTATCTTGGTGGAATCCAGGTTCCTCAGTAGAAGGAATTTGAAATACAAACGATACTCATAGTCTAGGAGAATGGTCTCCAAATATTTTATTAAAAAAAAGAGGAATAGTGAGACAGAAAGAAAGAATCAATGTTTTATTTAGTTTTTCATGTGGCTTTCACTGCTCAGACACTTGGTTGTGTACGTGATGCCGGGGTTTGAACCCACATCCTTGTGCATGCCAGGCAAGTGCTGTAACCACTAAGCCATGGCACCAGCCCTGCCTCCAAACATTTTTGCCCTGGATCTCATTGGTCAAATTAAAGTTGCATACATACCTCCAAAATGAGCATCTGAATTGATAATATAATAAAATTTATAATGTCGTTTAATTACAAATTCATTCTACTGAGCTAATATGTTATGCATATTATAACACTTAAGTCAAAAAGAATTTGAGAAAGATAAGATACAAAAAAAAACTGACATCGAAATTCTCGCACCTTCTTCGCTCTCCCTGATGGTACTCTCACCCACCCAGGATGGGTAAATGTCTTGCAGTTTGGAGAGCACTGGCCTAAAACATTGTCTTCCCCCCTTCTCCATCCTTCTCATTCTTCCAGAGAAGAACTGATGCAATATTGTATTTCTAAGCCCCAGGGATCAACACAGCACCCTAAGGAAAGGCTAGATGAGAGGATGTGGAAGGACCATTTTTATCTGTTTTCCACCTAGGGGTTTTGAGAGAGAAGTTCAGTTGAGCACAGGGCTTTGTAGTTAATAAGATCGAGCAGCTAGGGCTCTTTATGCATGTCAGCTAGAAGTTTTCTGTGTTTCCTTCCATCCACTGTACTTCTATGATCTTCTTCCAGGTTCAAGGCTAGAAGTCATTCAAGCATCCCCCAGTGACTCTGTAGAAGGTCCAACCGGAGCTGGGCTGACTGCTTGCCTGGGGACTATAGGGCCACCATCTGGGTACTACCAATTTTCACTTGGAAAAAATTGCAAGTCAGCATTAGACAGCTTCTACCTGGCAGGTTGGAGGGCTCTGCGGTGGTTCTGCACAGACTCCTGTTGGTTTGGAATGGCTGTAACTGTTCCAATCTCTGCACATCAAAGGTCCAAGACAGATCCTACTGAAATGACCAGTTACAGAGTCAGTCCAGTGTTGTAGGCCAGGACTCGCTATGATTTACCATGAACTCATAGGCAAGTGACTCAACTCTTGGGGCCAATTCCCCAAAGTCCAAGAAGGAGACTCTTTCTCCAGAATGAATTCTTGCAAAAAAAGAAGCTCCCTCAGCCTGTTTCTGTGAATATCTCTCCTCTTTATCCAATCTGTTTTGAAGAATATTCCTAATCTTTTGACAACTTGCCCTACCAAGCCAAAGAGAGATCTCCTTCCTTACTCCGATTCCTTTAACAGGGTGCTCTGTGTGATTTACGAGACAGTGAACCCAGGGAGATTTGCTATTGCTGTCCCTAACTGTTCTTCCTATATGCCAGTGGTGGTGAACTTTCCAGAGAGCCTGCCAGTGCTGAGGTGGACCAGAAGTACCCACAGGGCAGAGCCTCATGCATCTTTCTGCAAGGAACAACATGGCATGTGGCACATAGTAGGTGCTCAGAAGACATTCTTCAAATTCCATTTTCTTCAGTTTCTTCCTTTAATGCCTGCGAAGGGACTAGTAATCCCAACCTGGGGCTGGGCTGTCAAGAGTCTCCGCCAGCTCAGGGTACACAGCTCAGGGTACACACAGCAGGTGAGAGGCCAAGTCAGGACCTCCAGCCCCAACAGATTTACTGGAAAGTGTTAGTTTGGGGATTTTTGTCTTTAGTTGGCAACATTTTTAAATCAAGAGATTTCATGCACAAGACCAGTGAGCAGACAAATGATCCTGGTACACCTCCTTCTGTTGAAGTTCAGTTCATTCCTGAAGCTGCTTTCCTCCGTGGCTGCAAACAACTGAGAAGCGGTGGCCTTTGGTGACTCTTGGCTTTGGCAGGGCAGAGGTGCCTCTGAGAAGTATGGACTTTCTGGTTTACAGTGCCCCAAAATCCCAAGCAATCAAGCATAATATTAAAATTTACAATAACATAAAAATTCATGTTCCTTAAAAACAATCACCACTTGCAGAAAGACACTTTGGAATAGTGGGGACTGTGACAGGACAAGGACATGCTCCGGTCACCGCCAGCCAGAATTCCATGCCACCAGGCTCTCGAACTCCCAGGAGTGTTCCGCCCATAGTAGGTACTGGGGAATCAGAAGTTTCCTGACCCACTTCCCCTACCCTTATGTTCTTCTTCCAGCTTTGATTTATTTTGTCCTGTAATAACCTAATTGTTGCTGTGTCCTTTTATTTCCCTTTCAGATTAGTATTCTCCTGCCCCTTTCCGCCCGTGGGCTCCTGCTGGTAGGACTTCTGAATCAGACCTTACCTCATTCTTGGAGTCTAAGCTACTGCAGCCTGACTACTGAAAAGGAAGTGAATGAGCAGGTCAGGGCCACAGGCAGGGGACAGGTTCCACCCAGAGCAAAGCAAGTCCTGAGGTTTACGCACCTTGCCCCCAACAGAATGGGGAGCCCCAAACCAGGAGGCATGGGAGGGAGGACGCAGGGCAACCACCCCTAAGGTAGAGTTGCTGCCTAAAAAAAAAAAAAGAATGAAATGGGAGGAAGGGAGCAGAAAAAGGAGGAAGGAAAATTCCTTCAAATCCGGATGGAGGGAAGGGAGGAAAGAGGAAGGAGGAGACAGAGGGAGAATCTCACGCTCCCAGCCGCCTGCTGGTCAGGACGACCTTGCTACCTGATTTAAGCAAAGCAACAAATGCAAAATGCATCTTGTCCTTAAAATTCAGTTGCACTAGAATGAAAAAGAAATGCTTGGTGGAGTTGTGACATTTAAGTGGTCATGCATTTTTCAACATTATCAGCTATGCAAAGATGTTTCTATTCATTGCCTCCTCAGTCACGTTTCATTTAAATGGGGGGGGGGAATCTTCAAAAAGTTTAATTAAATAAAACAGAAACATGGAAATCAGTTAACAGAAACATTCGTTAGAGTTCTAAAACGAGGAAAAAACATATATAATAAGGAAAAAATAAAAGCCAAGAAGTAAACTAAATAAATATTCTTGTTATCTCTACCTCTCGCTGTGTCACCTCCAAGTGTATTTTTATCTTGCATTATATTTCTAAAAATCCAGAAAGAAAAATGTCAGTAGATGACAACATGAAAGGGTTCATGGGATGCTGAGTTAATCTAAAACCTTTAGCAGGAAGGAAAAAATTCTTCATTTAAAGAGGCAGCTTCTTAAAAAAAAAAAATATGGAGCTGCTTGAATAGTTGTAATTCATAATCTTATGCGCAAGCAAATGAAGTTCAAAAGGCCTAATAGAAGCCCCAGATAGATTTGAGACCATCCATCTCTTGCCTATGTTCACATATAGCGGCTTCAATACCTAAGATAATGATAGCAATAGTAATGATCTTAACTTGGGTAATCCATTTGTTGACAGCAGGTGATAATTTGCCCTTCCGGATAATAACCTGCTTTTTTGGCAAACAAGAGAGAAGGCTATTTGCCACATGCATTTGTTTTTATGAGCAGGACATGTTTTATAAAGCTGGATACAGGATAGTACAGGTGTGGAATTAATTGTCCAAGTTGCAAAATATGTTAGAGATGGTATGTTAAAATGTATGGCACACAGTGGCCTTGACATGATTAAATGCTGCTTCTATTAAGTAACCACAAGCCTGTACCTCCAATTATGGTGCTGAACTGCTTTCTGCTGAGTGGATTAGCTTAGTACTTCATTCTGCTGCTGGTTTTATGATCTGAGATCTTTAATTTTCCCAATTCAACTCTTAGGGCCGCAAAGACAAGCTGCCTGACTTTTAAATAATATATTCCCCTTTTAAATTTCTGCCTCCTACCATTTCCTAGGAGCACCATTTCCTGTCACCATAATTATAATAATTTGTATGTAGTTCCTGGGATCACATTTCTAATTGAGTCCTAAATTGGTTAGCCTCATGAAGTGATTAATATGCTTTTTTAACCTGCACAAATTATATATTTGTCTGGTTGGGCAAATAATGTTCATTATTACACACATTCTTTATCTCTCTTCCTTCACTGTGAATGTCACTATTTTAGTTCAAAAAAAAAAGTATGTTTTTTAAAAATAATATGATGATAATTATAGACACACAAGAGTTGGAGAAGTCTGGGCAAAGGATCCATTAAGAGTCAAGGCTCAGCAGAATGCAAGCTTATGTCACATGAACACCAAGAAAGACCTGAGGAAAGCAAAGAGGCGAGACTAGGACACAGGCGCCACCAACCAGGTCACCAAGGGCTGGGCGAGGCCTCAGAAATCACGCAGGAAGCCAAGGGACCCACAAAGGACTACCACAGCCAGACTTGTGCTTCAGAAACGTTGTTTTTAGGTGGTTCAATGAGGAGTCTACTGCACTTGTCCAAGCAAAAAAAAAAAACAATGAGAGTATGAACCAAAGGCATAACAAAGAGGGCAGGTCCTTTTTGAGAGCTTTTTCTACAAAAATAAAAACCCTATCATTCTATTGGAAGAGGAAACCAATACAATAAAACAGAGAGCAGTACTATGGTATGGTTTGAATATGGTTTGTCCCCTGCAAAACTTACATTCAAATTTAATCTCATTATGAGATACTTAGAGGTGGGACCAGGTAGGATCTTTAGGAGATGATTAAGGCTCTGCCCTCGTGAATGGATTAATCCATTTGTGGGATTAGTGGGTTGATAGATTAATGGGCTAATGAGTTATCTCCAGAATGAATCTGCTAAAAAAGCTAGTTTGGCTGGATCTCCCACATATTCCCTGTCTCTTGGCCACATGATGCTCTGAGCCACCTTGGGACCCTATCAACAAGAAGCCAAGAAGCCTATTGCCAGATGTGACCCCTAGACTTTGGACCAGAGCCATAAACCAAATCAAACTCCTGTTCTTCATAACTTCCCTAGTCTGTAATATTATGTTATTAGCAGTAGAAAACGGATGAAGATCAGGGTCACTCACAATCAAGTGCTAACCGTATGAACATCAGAGATTGAACAGAAAGTCAGGATCCGGACAGACGCAGTAGCACATGCCTATGATGCTAGTGACTTTGGAGGCTGAGGCAGGAGGATCGAAAGTTCAAAGCCAGCCTCAGAAACTTAGTGAGGCCCTAAGCAACTTGGAAAGACCCTGTTTCAAAATAAAAAATAATGAGGGCAGGGGATGTGACTCAGTACTCAAGCGCCTCTGGTACCAAAAAGAAAAAAGAAAAACAATCAGGATCAGCTTCCCAGAGGAGATCAACCCAAACTTAAGTGTGGGAAGGAATGACTCAGGGGGTGGTGGCTTGGGTGCATGTTTGAAGAGACTCTTAGTCTTCGACTGCTTGGGAGAAAAAAGAGAGAAAGCACAGTCCCTTGGGCACCCTTGTGTCAACCTGGTGACGCCAAGCAGGACATCACAATGAAGTCCCTGATGTTAGCTCAGCATCCCTGCTGCCATTCCCTCTCAGAAGCCCCAGAAGAGCAAAGGCCAAGTCTCCCCACACAATCATAAACATTAAGACCATCACCACCGCCAGCCAGGACCAAAGCCAGTGGCAGCATTCACGGGTGCGAACGTTAAGTAAGATCTCAAGATAGGTGGTCTTTCTAGGTTGAAGACTTCTCTAATCCCCTTCCCCGGACTAGGCTTTCATCTAAATGTTTCCTAAATCATGTGTCAGCGAGGCTGAGTTGATATAAAATCAATACCTTGACAACTCCTCTTTGGCTTTTCTGATGACATAGAGAGTTAGTGCTGGATTCCTGTTTTACTTCAGCCCTGTGCAGCATCCCAGCAGTGGATTTTATTGTTATTATAAAATAATAACGATTTTGCATGCAGAGGGTTCAGTTCTTCCAAATCTCTAAAGACATGTATCACTATTTGTTCATCTTTAAGTTAAAGCGTTTCAGAGGTCCAGGTACGTCCGTCCTTCTGAAGTCCTCAGATAGCAGGGGGCAATGGGGAGGGGCACATGCCAACAATCACAGAGTCCCGCCAACATGTCCTTCTGGGTTTAATGGGCTAAAGGAGGTGTTGCCCACTTTTTTTCTTTTTTTAAAGAGAGAAGGACACAGAAAGAGAGAGAGAGAGAGAATCAATTTTTATTGAGTTTTTCACATGGTTTTAGTTGTGTGACACTTAGTTGTGACGGTGGGTGCTGGGGTTTGAACCCATGTACTCGCCGCGCATGCTGGGCAAGCGCAATATCCGCCAAGCCACTGCTCCAGCCCCTGTTGCCCACTTGTGACAAAGGTACTCTGAGAATCTAGAAAACATTGCTGGTTAAAAGATATCCACTCGCTATCTCAACACCACGGAATCCCGCGTGGCTAAGCAACACACCCCGTAAGGCCCACCTGGTCCTGGACCCTGACGTGTAGCGCAGCATGACAAGGAAGGGGACGGTTGGCTTTCTCCACGTCCTCACCAGCCGTCATCTTTTGTAGACTGCTGCTCTTTCTTTTTTATTTTTGGTAATAGCTGTCCTAACAGATGTGAGGTGACACCTCATGGTGGATTTGATTTACATTCCCCTGATGAGTAGGGACTTGGAGCATTCTTTTCATACCTGTTGGCCATTTGGGTATCTGTTTTAGAGAAATGTCTATTCAAATGTTGGGCCATTTTTTTAATTAGTTTATTTGGTTTTTTGCTATTGAGTATAGAAGCTTTATATATTTTAATTCCTTCAGGGGAAAGAACGAGACAAAGATTCTTAGAATAATAAAAGAGAAGGATACTACAAAATGAGGGAATGGATGAAGGGTGGGGGGAGATCCTAGACTAGGATAAGGCTTAACTTACTTTGTCTATGCATGAATATGTAACAACGATTCCCTCCAATATGTAAGACTATGTCGAACAAATTAAAAAAAAAAAAACAGAGAGGAGGATACTAGGGAAAGCGCTAGCTCTCCAGGAAACAGGACCCTGGTGCTGAGAGGTGATGATCCAGCATCAGAACCAGCAACCTCAAGGGCTGAATCTGAGGCCAGGTGAGTCAAGAGGACAGGGGCTCCCAGGAGGGAAGGTGAGCATCCTCTATCCTGGCTGCAGCGCCTGGTCCAGCTTCCCTTGAGATGCGGCTTCATTCCCCTTTCCGACCTCGGAGCCCATGTGTGTCACGCGCATCTGCTACTCACCCTATGCCAGGGCTGTTTGCACACACAAAGGAGCTTGAACAAAACAAAGGCTGGGGTCCACACCCTTGGGCTCCTCCATGTCCCAGGTCCTCTCCTCACCTCTCCCTTGCACACACCCAACCGACTCCTGACCCAGTTAGGTCGCAAACGTCAGGAGGACACGTTGACTGGAAACAGTCCCGAAGACATCCTTCCCCAGAAGGTAGACGAGGACCTGCAGCTTCTGGAGATTTCCTCACCATGCTCTTCAGCGGGGCGATCATTCTGCTCCGTGGCCAGCAAAACAGTGGTCTGCTTGTTTAAATGATCGACACGTTCATTTTTAAGACCCCAGAGGGTTCTGCAGAGCACAGAGACTGCCCACAGCCATCGCTCCATTCTCGTCTACCATGACAACGAACGGGGGACACTTGCCCTCTGTTGTTTTCATGCTGAATTTTCTTTACCTCTCCTTTCACCCAAAGAAGCACTGCTTTCCTACAGAACTGGATCTGACACTAATCTGACTGCGTAAGCCAGCAAGGCCCCGGAAACTATGGGACAGGTGCGTCCACTGCTTAATGTCTGAGATGAAAACTTCAAGTTTAGCACCCTCACTTCTTACTAAGCATGCCGATGTCCCCGCAATCCTACTAAACAGAGGCCACTGCCCAAACTGTCTTTGATTTAGGTTAATGATTCTCCATCCTTACTGCCTGCCACCACCACCTCTATCACCTGCATTACACAAGGGCTTACAGTGTCCTACTCATTCATTTTCCTCCCTATCACCCATCCTGTTCAGGGCAGCCAGAGGGATCTTCAAAAATTATAAATCCGGGGCTGGAGCAGTGGCGTGGCAGTTATGGCTCTTGACTGGCATGAGCGAGGACTCAAGTTCAAACCCCAGGACCACGTACACAACAAAGTGTCCAAGGAATGAAAGTCACCTGAAAAACTAAATTAAAAATTGCTTCTCTCTCTCTCTCTTTCTCATGGTCCCCTTTCTTTAAAAAAAAAAAAAAACCTATAAATCCCCTGGAGACATGAAGCAGGTCCCTCCCCTTCCCGAGAGTCTCCATTGGGTTCAGGTCACTGAGATCATGTCTAAGCTCCTCACACCAGCCGCAGTCACATTGCATTGCGTTATTGCTTCTGACCTTTCCTCTGTCCACAACCCCCACATCCCCAGCTGCTTCCCACCTGGGGGCCACCTGGAACAGCAGGCTCCCCCAAGCCTGTGCCCAGCGAGATGCCCCTTGACCACTGCAGCCCGGTCTCTCCTCTGCACATCTCATGCAAGGCCCGTGATGGTCACTATCCCATCACAGTAATGCTCAGAAATTATTCTGTGCCTGCATTTGATGCTGTTGTTTTAACTCTGTCTGCACCTGCCAGGTGGATAAATTCCACCAAAGCCAGGGCCATTCTTTCTTGGTCGTGCCCTGTGTGGGGGTTCTCAAACAGTGCCTGCCATGTAAGAGAGACTCCAAAGTATCTGTTGGAACAGCCATCCTCTAACTTGAGCTTTAAGAAGTTATTAGTTTCCACATCCTTTTGCTCCAAAGACTTTTCCCCCACTTCTAAGCCAAAGTATTAATTTCTGCCTTAATATTACTTTTTCCACTGATAGTGGAAATAATAGGCAATGTTTGGTTTTGAAATACCATTCTATATTAAATACCTAGGCAATCTGCATTCATTATAGGTCAACCAAAAAGAACTGGATATTACCTGTATCCTGTAATTGGATTGTATTTTCTGAAGAATCATGTTATTCTGGAATTTTACCTTCTAATTTTCTTTGGTATTATATGTTTTTATTCCCTGCAAATAAATAGGCAGTTTTTTTTTCTCTGTTTTGCATGAAAAAATCAGGGAGAAATATTAAAATCTAAATTAAACAATGGACCTCTTAGAAATGGCCTGGCGGGTGTATATTGAGGCATGAGGCTTCTGAACAAAGGAATAAAATATGTGTATGCCTAGAATATATTGTCTCTTCATCAACAAGGTCTGTGGAGGTAAATCCAGGAGGGGGTAGAGAAATGCCGGGACCAAGTGGATTTCAGTTTCCCAGGTGTTCTCTTGTACAGCTGGTTGGCACTGTTCATGTGCCACCTCTGTGTCCCTCCCCCTCCTCTTATACTGATCTCATCATCCCCCTTCCCTTTGCTTCCCACATGCTGAACACAGTCCTGAGCTTTTGGGTGTATTTTCTCACTTAACTCTTAACAACCGCACAAAGTGGAGGCTGTGAGGTGCATTCCACAGGTCAGAAGACTAAGGGTCGGTAATGTGCACAGCTGACCAATGGTGGCACAAGACCTGCACCATCGCCCTGTCCTTGGTTTTCCTTCCAGAACATCTGCATGGATGGATTCCAATTTGGAGAGGTCAAAACTTGAAAGCAGGGGCTGGAGCAATGGCTCAGCGGTAGGGCACTTGACTGGCATGCGTGAAGACCTGGGTTCTAAACCCCAGCAGCACATACACAACTATGTGTTGGAAGAACAAAAACCAGATGAAAAAGTAAATAGAAATGAGAAGAAGAAAAAAATCTGAAAGCAACGTACAATTGGTATACAAACCTGCATAAGAAGATGTGTATTTTTCAAAGATGCTTCCTGATAAAAATGGGAGAATCTAAAACCTGGATTATACTCGCTAGTAAAAATGATGACAGTGTTAATCACCACCTTGCTGAATTTATCACACCAAGTAACATTTCTCTTTTCCCTTGATCTTACAAACACTACATATTACGTCTGGGCCATATGCCTACCGTCACCTTCAAAGACACCCTTTGAATATCTGGCCATTTGAAGAAAAGAAAGTAGCTTACTCCAAACTCCTACCTCCCTAGGTGTTTTCAAGGCCCAGTGGAAACATACCTGCCTGCCTCTTGTTACCTCTCAAATGACAACCCACAGACGCCTCTCTTATAAAGAACCTTCTCAGAAACTAAGAGCTGCCTGAAAAAACAATTATTTTTTTTCAGAATTCTTCTGAGTTTGCTCAATGACAAGAAACTATAGGGAATTCGATGAGAATCACAAACAGATCTAAGTGTAATAGGAAGGGAAGATAACTAAGCTGCAAAAATCAGCACTCCCACTTGGGTGTCTAATCAAATAATTTTTTGATTCATTCTTTTGTTTAATCTATAACATGCCTCCTCAGCACACACCATAAGCATTGACTTCATTTTTGCATAAAAATTAATACTGTATCTATATTTGTATTGTCTTATTGACTGGAATTGAATTGACCCTCACATAAGACAGTAAAATTTCCTTAAACACTCAGAGCTTGTCCTATCTTCTACCCTGGCACCTAAAATCCCATCACTATTCCTTTTGAGACCACTGCATCTCTTTTGAAACCCTGGCTGACAATTACATCAGGCAAGACCCTAATGGCACTCTCAGGGACAGTCTCTTCGATGCGTGCACATATACCAGTGGCAGATTGATTTTAGTTCAACCTTTCTGCCTGTATTACAGTTATTGCATTCCATCCCATAAAGTGCTTCATGGGACCAGGAGGACCGTGTGATGGTTAATTGTATGTATCAAGTTGGCTGGGCCATTGTGCCCAGATATTTGATCAAACACTATTCTGGATGTTTCTGTGAGGGTGTTTTTATAGATGATTAACATTTAAATTGGTAAACTTTGAGTAAAACAGAAAACCTTCCCCAAGGTGAGTGGGCCTCATCCAATCAGTTGAAGGCCTGAATAGAACACGGCCTGACCTTCTCTGAATACAGAAGGATTCTTCTAGCAGAAGATTACAACTTACGTTACAGCTCTTCCCCAGGCCTCCAGCTTGCCAGATTTGGACCTTACCTGATCTCTACGATGGCATGAGTTAATTGCTTAAAATAAATCAATAGATGACAGATCTACCACTTGGCATTAGCAACTCCACGAAGGGTTGTTTAATGCAAGGTCAGCCCTATCACTACAATGACACTGTTTTATTTTTTTTATTAGAAGAATATATAAATACAGTTGAGGTGGAAACATTATCAAAACATTAGCAATCAATGGATATAAACTTTGTTATCGAGGGGAAAAACCAGATCATGGATAACCACCTTGGAATTTACCTATTGCAGTTTCCCCCAGAAGAACTCATGCGTTAAATGGGTAGTTCATGGAAGAATGACATCGGCTTCTGGGATGGTTCCCCCATCTTCCCAATCTCCAGACTCCTA